>JABYPW010000512.1:0-24550 GCA_016880775.1 Phymatotrichopsis omnivora | reverse complement strand
CTGCATAAGGAGGTTCTTTTAGACGACCCCTTTAGGGTTGTAAAGATAAAATAAAATGAATTACCCCCCCCCCCCTGTCTTGTCTTATTCAATCCTTTATATTTCACCTTTTTCCTTTTTCCTAACCTTTTCTGCCTTATAAACAGTGCTTTTTCAGAGATTTGGTTTTTTTCATAGAGGATTTCTTTACTATCTTCTTTTCACCAGCAATGTCTTTGCTTTTGATTAAGTGTAAACCCCCTGCTAGAGGATGGAAGATGTAAAACTTAGTAATATGGGAAATACGAATGTGTCTTATCTTGTTCAGGCTTCTTAGCACCTTCAAACTACCCCCTACATTATTAGTTCTTAGCTATTAGTATTGTTAAAATGCATCGTCAACTATTGTAACTATGTTATGAAATACAAGAGGATTCCATTAAGGGTGGGGAAGCGAGGGCCCAGTTAACACATTACTGGTGTCTCTTTTCCATCGCCCTAGATCAAAGCGCTGAGTAGTAGTAGGTACTAATGAGTGTGACGGTGGTGGAGGCAACTAGGACTTGTCTCTAAGGGGTCTACTTGGGTATCAACAAAGGCCAGCAAAAGCAGCAAACCTTTCAAGGTGTAAGTACCCTGGTAGTTCTGAGGAAGGTAATCAAAGGTTTAACCTGAGGTCGGCTTAAGCTAGTCCACAGGCTCCTCAGCCTGTTGCCTTGTCTACCTGCGTACCTTTGGGTATGCTCAGGATATCACACTTGGACCTAAAAAGGCAGGGGAAGCAATAAAAGTGGGAGCTACTGAACCTATGTCATATGCTCTTAGTTGAGTGCGACGTCCCAGTTCTTTTAGCATTAAAGTTGCTTAGGGAAGCTCAGATACAAGAGGATTCCATTCAACCCCCCCCCCAAACCCCCCTACCCTTTCACCTAAAATAAGGTAGCAAGCAGCCTCTATCTGTGATAGCATCAGAAGCTTTTCCAGCTCTAATACCTCCAATGCTATCTTTGAGAATTAGAACTGACACCAATTGCCACCTATTAGTGATATTAGGTCTCTTCAGAATTACTTTGTTGGGGCTCAACTACACAGAGTGTAAGTGCAAAGGATGACAATGTGAACATACAGTGCTTAAGTGTGCTAATTGTGATGCTGCCCACCCTGCTACTGATCCCCTCTACCCTATTTACCTGAAAGCCTTGGCTGAAAATAACAAGCATATGGAGAACCTATGTACTATGATGGAAGAGGGAATGGAGACTTACAGCCCCTCAGTATTTCATTTCTTCTCTGCTTTGGTTATTCCCTTGGTGTAAGTGTTTTGTGTGTTTGGCTTTGTGATACATTATCTCTTTTGTCTTTTTCTCTTTATTTTCTCTTTAGTTAGTGTCAGTTGCTTGTCCCTCAATCCCCTCCAGTTGTTGTAAGGTTCACCTCACTGAAGATGGGAAAGAGGTTCTATATGGCTTTTCTTTTGTTTCTTACTTAAGTCTTTCTACTGGTTTTATGTGCTGGGTTACTTGGTTTTTCTGCCAGTCATGTTTATTTTCTAGATTTTCACTCTCCCTGCTACTCTCTACTTTCCACCCTATCTCTTAAGTTTATTGCATGTAAGCAAGGAGGATTCAGGAACTATATGTATTTGATCTTTGTGTAGACCTTTGCAATACTGGCCTTAAGTTAGCTGCCTGTTTACCTTCCTCATAGCTAAGAATAGCTACATAAGGAGGTTCTTTTAGATGACCCCTCTGAGGTCATAAAGATAAAATAAAATGAATTCCGCCTCCCCTGTCTTGTCTTGTTTGAAGCTTACAAATGGTCTACCTAGGAGCCACCAAAATGAAATATGCCATACAGTCAGGAACCCCACAAGGATCCCCCATCTCACCACTCCTCTTTATCATATATATAGCCCTGCTGTACAAAGTTTAGGAACCACAAAACTAAGGATCATTCATTGATGACTTTGCTGTAATGGTATACTCAAGATAATGGAAAGATAATGTGCTAAAACTACAAAAATAGTACTGAGACCTCAAGGACAGGGCAAAGCTTATAAGGGTCAAGTTCTTCCCCCCCAAAACTGATATCATACATTGGGGAACCCATCACAAGAAAATACCAGAATATGACCTTCAACCCATGGACATAGACAGCACCCAGATAGCCCTAGTCTAGCTCACAAGATATCTCAAGTATTTCTCATCTGCAAAAAGAGCCCCATACTAGCACTACCAATAATGGATAGCACATGGCCATCAAACTACAAAGGGCTTACACCACACAACAGAAGAATACTGGTTATGGCAATGCTCATCCTGCAGATGACTTATGGTGCTACAGTGTTTGAATCTGAATCTGACACTAAGACCATTCAACTGCTTATAACCCAATTCCTCAAAATGGCTCAATGGATAACAGGACAATACAGGAACACAAACACATATCAGGTATTAGCCCAAGCAAAGGTTCTCCCCCTAGAAGTTTAGATTCCATACCTCAGGGAGAAGTATGTATTGTGGGTATCTTATCACAGACCCAGAACACCCAATCACATTGGCACTCCCCAAAACCTACCTAATGGCAGTACCAAGAGAGTCCTAGGATACCCACCAGACTAAACTAAAGTGATCTAAGAAGACCATCTCTAGAAACAAACTAACTGGCCTATACATCCAGCACTAGAATGTGCCAAATATAAACAGAGCTGGGAGTTCCCCACCCCCCTACCTAGATTATCTGAGCTTCACTAAGCAACTTTGATGCTAAAAGAACTGGGGCGTCGCACTCAATTAAGAGTATATGACATAGGTTCAGTAGCTCCCATTTTTGTTGCTTCCCCCACCTTTTTAGGTCCAAGTGTAATATCCTGAGCATGCCCAAAGGTACGCGGGTAGATACGGCAACAGGCTGAGGAGTCCGTAGACTAGCTTAAGCCGACCTCACGTTAAACCGTTGATTACCTTCCTCAGAACTACCAGGGTACTTACACCTTAAAAGGTTTGCTGCCTTTGCTGGCCTTTGTTGATACCCAAGTAGACCCCTTAGAGACAAGTCCTAGTTGCCTCCACCACCATCACACTCATTAGTACCTACTACTACTCAGCGCTTTGATCTAGGGCGATGGGAAAGAGACACCAGTTATGTTAACTGGGCCCTCATTTCCTCACCCAGACCCCCCTACCTAGACAAGGCCATGAGGCATATAATGCTGTACTTACAAACTGGGAAGGTTCCATAGAATAGTTTACAATGATATAGGGCCATCCCTATACATCATGGAAGAAGTCCTAACACAAATTAATAAAAGATCCAGAAGAGATATCACTCCAGGAAAACCAGATCTTCCACCTGAGCATAAAAATAGCCAGCTGAATTTTCCAAATGTGGTCCCAAAAGTTACACCTCTCAACAAGTACACTGTGGGGACAGAATGATCATCTCTGTACAAGCTGTTACCAGTACTACAAAACCATCAAGCATGCCATTTTAGAATGCCCTACAAAAAGGCAAGAAAGGGAAAAATACATACTACAACTACAAGAACTGGAAAAGATGTTCTTGTTAGAAGAGGACACCAAGTACATTATGAATTACATTGCCAAAACCAAGACTGGACTACTGACACAATCCTACCTATATGAGTTCCAAGTGGCCATACCAGCTTGCTCTGTGCCTAATAGACCTATATCATGTTCCCTATCACCCCCTTACCTAGTATAAGTTCATTATGTAGGCCATTTAGGTTCTTACCTTTCATAGGCATAGTTCCAGCTGTTGGATCAGCTACATCGCCCTCTACTTTCTTAAGTCCCTCATTGTATTTTTCTGATTGTTCTGATTTTCTCAAGGGGGAGGTTGCCCCACCATTTGCTGATTTCAATATGATTACAGACTCATTTTCACTTATGTTGAGTTCTGTTTACACTACTTTTCTTTTTTTTTTAGAGGAGATGTATTCTTAGTACTTTATAGCTTTGACTAGCTGTAAGAGGATGTTCTTTTGATAACCCCTTTGGGGTCATAAGGATAAAAATGAATTACCCCCTACCCCCTATCTTGTCTTGTTCTCTTTTTTCCTTCCCTCTTTAGCACATAGCTACCAAGTCTTCTCTGATTCACCATTGGGGATCCTTTGAGTCTACCTTCAAGCCTTAAGAATATATTCATCTTTTCTCTCTTCTATACTTAGAAGTCCTCACTGTGGACTTGTAGGAAGAATATCTTTCTAGTTGAGTCTTCAAGAGTTGAGATATCTAAGTTCACTCAGTAATACTTGTGAAGCATACCTAGGGTATTCTCACTGAGTCATATATATTCATATATGGTGATCTGTCACACTATATCTTTAGAACATAGCAGACTCCTCTTCTCATGACATTCTGATGCCTGATGCATCCTCTCTTGCTCTCATTATAGGCAATCAGCTCACCAATCTTCTAGTACACCAAGTGCATACCACTCAGTCCTCAGGCAACAATATCTCAATGCATGAGGACTTGACAATCACCCTCAAGGTATAGTAACTGGCCTATACTAACAAGCACTAGAAGGTGATCTCTGACAAATTCCATCAAACTCTCAGGGCCCTTCAAGAGGCTCATCAGTTCCTCAAGGAAGAGCTATTCAAAAGTGCTCTGCATCACTTGGAGGAGGAATTTCAGAAGCAGAGGGATGATGTGGACTCAATCATATATGCCACCATCACCCTCTACTACAACATCAAGCAGCCCCTCCCTAAGATGTTAGTGGCCTTTCCCCCTACTATGACTACTTTGCTCCTCTCCATGGTCAAACAGATCTAGGCGGAGAAGGCATCATATGCCTAAAGGGAGGCTAAGTTTATGGAATAAACCACCAGCACTCACTAGCAGGTGGTAGAAGCCCTTAACCAGCAGGTCACTGACCTAGGAAAACAGCTGACTAGGCTCTCCACCTCCTAGCCTCCCTAAATGAGCAAATCTCAACTCTTACTCAAAGCCTATTATTAGAGGCTAAGAGTAGAGTCAAAGTCCTAGAGCAGACTAAGGTGGCTCTCTAGGCTAAAGTAGGGAAATTGTAAGAGTAGGTTCTGAAGCTCCAGGTAGAGGTTGAATAACTCTTGACCTGATCCTCCCTTTAAATGGAAGATGTCATCAAGATGAAGGTGACTCTTGTAGAGTATTAGGACTACATAAAATTTTAGAAGAAGAGGATATGGTTCTCCCTTAGTTTACTATTGTATAGGTGTGGTATGTACACAAACTTAATTGCAAAGACATAGCCACATACATAGGAGGGATCTCACTAAGCACTGTTAGGGTAACCCTTCATACAGCCATTGAGGCCATCGGTCACATTTGCTTACAAGGACTAAACAAGTAATTAGGCAACATTGCTTTTGGAGGAAGAGATACCTCTTGTACAAGAGGATATGCTTCTCTCCTCAGTTCACTATTGTAAGGGCAGGGCATGTACACAAACTTAATTGCAAAGACATAGCCACATACATATGAGTGATCTTGCTAAGCACTGTCAGGGTAACCCTTTATATGGCCATTGAGGTCATCAGTCACATTTACTTACAAGGACTGAGCTAGTAATTAGGCAACCTTGCGTAGTCAGGGAAAACTCACTTACAGTACAAAATCTGCAACCAATAGGAAATTCATGGTATAGAATGAGGTGAGCTGGATTTGAACCCACAACATTACATGTTACTACACAATAACACTAGGACAGCCATACCACTAGACTATCCTCCCCTCAAACCTCTTATACAAGGAGAGATATGGCTCTCTAAACTTTCCTCTCTCCTCCAGAGCCCTAGATAATGATGAAGGGGAAGCTGAGAGCCTTTACACCTAGGGCACTCCAGCCTGACCTCAGCCTCCAATCCCCAAATTTTAGGCTCTATCTCTAGTTCTACCTCCTCCTCTACTACACAATGACCCTCCCCACTCTACCATTGCAGGGCCATCCTGGGGTAGGGGTCCTACCTCCTTTGCCTTCTTTGCACCTCCTCCCTATGAAACTTCCCCTTGTCCCCTCTAGGAGAGTGATGTTGTCCAGATCATGTAGGAGGTACTCCAATAATCTACAGCACTACTTGCTCCTCTATCCTCTTTGGCCACACTGGTCACTCTAAATCTACCAACCTCCTTCAAGTATCCTAAGCTAGCTGATCCTAAGAAGTTCTCAGGGAAGGTAGAGGACATATAGAAGTTCATCGACCAGTGCAAAAACTACTTTGCCCTCCAATCATATTCATTCCCCCATGACTGGATCATGACCAGGTTTGCCTCCACATACATGATGGGTATAGTGGCTATCTAGTAGCAGGCCAATGCTCACCAATAGACCAATGTCAATGCAATCTAGAAGGACTTCACTGATGCAGTGAAGGTGTATTTCAAAGCCTTTGCAACTAAGCCTGCAGCCATCTGCCAAATTATTTTTGCCCATCAGACTAATTCCTCTCTTACCTAACCTATATCGAAGCCCTAAACCAGAGCCTAATATAGCCAGGAGGACTTCCAGTACTAGGTGGAGAAGGGTCTTAAGCAGGACTTGTGGGTGGCTATAGTAGCCCAATCTTTGGGCAAGACTCATCTAAAAGCTTGGCTAAGCAAATTATCCTAAGTAGGTCTCACTATGGAGGATACTCAGGCAGCCATCCTAGAATCCTAATAGGGATAATCATCAACCAAGCAGACCCAGCAACTGTCTATTCCAAGAAGAAGACCTAGTGTGATAGGTGACTTGTAAAGGATGTAGATGCAAGTGTAGACACAAGAAGCTTCACAAGAGGGTATTACTGGGTGAACTCAGATATCTCAACTGGCAAGTTAGAACTGCTTGTGGTTTCACTTTTATTGCAGAGTCAAGGTATGGAAATATTTGTTTTTGAAGAGAAGCAAAATATATTCTTAAGGCTCAGATTATGGTATATAAGACTTAAGATGAAGGCTAGAGAGAGGAAGAAGAAACATAACACATCACTTGTCTGCTCCCTCTTAAATACCCAATTCTGACTGAGAAATATCTGAGAAATTGAACAATGGAAAAGAACCCCATCGAAAGAATCCATTATGATTTCCCACAAACTTTTCACAATTCCTTAGAAGAAGATCAAGATGTGATCAGGAATTAGCTTTTGGATTGGCAAGATTGTCCATGACTTTTTGGAGGGAAACTCCTCAAGTCATGTCCTCCAACAATATGGCCAATTGGTGTATCATAATGAGATCAAGGTGACAAGCATTGTCATCAACCATGTACAACCAATGTCATACATATCTTCTTATCAAAGCTGCACCTTGCTTAGTCAGGGCTTATGGTGACAACACTCATCATGTGGTCCTGTAGCTCAATTCAAGGAAAGAGATACTTACAGGTTCTTGACATAACCTTTCCATTGACTTGGAACTAAGTTCTACACATGTCCTGTACCTGGGTAGACCATGGATAAAGTATTCTGTAACACTACACCCCTCCTAAAGGTGCATGGTCCCCATGCACAAGATCAACAGGTTAGCAGAGGTTTATCACTAGTGACAGGTAGGAATGTCCCTAGGATCAGGTGAGGAGTGAAGGTTCCAGGTTGCTAGGAGGAGACCTGCTTTAGGAGCTAAGAGTCTCTGCATGGTGATGTATCCAACTCCTGGTGCAGTCATCATCAACCAAGATAGAAGGGGTGCTTACTCAGTTCCTTCTCCTTTGCTTGCACAGTAGAGTGTCCTCTCCTTCAGCAGCCTTGGTTTCAGCATCTAGGTAGTGAAGGCAATAGTTGATCAATTCTTCAATAGGTTCCCCATTCACTAAGAGGTTTTCCTCAGGTTCCCAGGATCCTTGATCATTGGAGTAACCTTCCTACAGGACAAAATACTAGAGTTTCTTGGATCTTCTGTCAACTTGAACCTTGGATATCTCCCAAACAAAGTAGCACTGTTCTCCATCTTCAAGTTCAGGCTGTGGAACAGGTGCTTGAGGGAAGTTGGTTGACTCATGGTAAGGTTCAAGTTGAGAAATGTGGAAGACCAGGTGCATTTTTGCAGGAAAAGGGGAGTTTTAGCTTGTAAGCTCATTCTTTAACCTTTTTAACAACTTGGAAAGGTCCAGTAAACTTCGAATCCAGCTTGTGAGATGGTCGAGGGGAAGGAAGGTTACCTCTTGTTAGGAGCACCAGATCACCGGTGATCATTGGAGTAAATTCTTGATGATGTTTATCATACCAGGCAACTGATTTGGCTTGAGCATCACAGAGCTTCTGGCAGATGACAGACCAAGAGTGTTGAAGTTCCTTGGCAGCCTTAAGAAATGTGACCTGCTATGTGGCATCCATTGAAGGGTGGTATCCAAAGTTGGTGAAAAAGGGAGAGGAACCCATTGAGGAAGACAGAGCATTGTTATAAGCAAACTCAGCCAGGGGAAGGAAGAAGACCTAGTTTGATTAATCAAAGTTAACATATGCCCTAATGTATGCTTCCAGGACCTGGTTTAGCCATTCTGTCTAGCTGTCAGTCTGGGGATGGACACCAGTCAATTTCAAAAGTTTCACTCCAAGTTTGTCCATCACTTCCTTCCAGAAGGACTCAAACTTGGGATCTCTGTCTGAGACTATATTTGCCAGTAGCCTAGATGTCTCCAGATCTCATACACAAAGGTGTTGGCTAGTACCTGAGAGGTCACATTGGTTCCTAGGGGTAAGAAGTGCACCATCTTGCTGAACTGATCTATGATAACCTACATTTGGGTGAAGCTTTGAGAAGAGGGGAGGTCACTGATAAAGTCCATAGAAATTGACTCCCATGGGCAGTAGGGAACTTGCAGAGGAAGGAGCTTGCCATAGGCCTTATGTCTCCTCACCTTGTTCCTCTGCCACTGGTCAAAGGAGGACACATACTTGGTAATATCCTTCCTGACAGTTGGGCAGTGGAAGTCCCTATTGATAAGTTCGTAGGTCTTATCCCAGCCAAGGTGGCCAGCCACAGGGTGATTATGCCTAGACTCAAGAACATGTGTGTAAAGGGAAGAGGGGACATACTACAGCCCATTCAACTTCAGGAGCCCCTCAATTCCTGAGTAGTGTCCCATGGGATTCTGAAAATGGGTCTGATAATCTGGGTCCTAGGCAGATGCCTTCCTAATGTCCTCAATAAAGGTAGGATGTAGTGCAGTCAGTGATCTTTCTATAGCAGAGATGTACTGACCCTTTTGGAGGAAGAGGGGCCCTTGCAAAGGTGCCCCCTCTCTAGGAGCATGGTCCCCATGGCATGAAAGAGCATCGGCCTTAGTGTTGTGGGTACCTGGTCAGTTAATGATGTAGAAGTCAAAGTTACTGAGTTTCTCCATCTATCTTACCTGCCACTGTGAAAGAACCTTGGTTGTGGAAAAGTATTCAAGGTTCTTATGGTCCATGATAAGCTTTAATGTGTGAGCTGAACCTGAACACCAGTGTCTCCACTGATAATAGAGGCAATCAACTACGGCCAGCATCTCCTTGTTATAGATTTTGTAGTTGCATTCCAGTGGGCGCATCTTCTGACTGTAAAGAGTAATAATAGGTCAGGGGATTCATCAGGGAATTAGTGTAAGCGAACACCACCAATGGCAAAGTCACCAGCATCAGTTTCTGCTACTAGAGGGTGACCATGATATTTGTGAACTAGGATGGGAGCACTGGTGAACAGTTGTTTGAGGGTGTCAAAGGAGAGTTACTCCTTGATCCCCCAAACCCACAGTTGGTCATTCTTTGTGAGGTTTGTTAGGGTTGCCAATTTCAAAAATCCTATAATGAAGATTCGATAGAAATTGGCAAACCCCAGGAATAAGTGGACATCATAGACTGTGGAGGGTGTGGGCCACTCCTGGACTGTTTTGACCTGATTATCTGCGCAGTTAACCTGATCATCTACCATAGAGACTCCCTTATCTAAAATCACAAAGCCCAAGAATTCAACTTCATGAAGAGCTAAAATGCACTTGGAGGGCTTCAGGGCCAATTTGTTCTCATCTAGGCAGCAGAGAACTTCTTGGACCAACTGATCATGCTCTTCTTTTGTTTCCACATAGATGAGTATGTCATCTTGGTAGATGATGACACCAAGATCCAAGAGATCACAGAATATAGTATTCATCATTTCCTGGAAGACAGAGGGAGCATTGGACAAGCCAAAGGGCATGACCAGGTATTCAAACTGTCCATACCTGGTTCTGAAGGCTGTTTTCCACTCATTGCCCTTGGCTATGCAGATGAGATTGTACCCATTCTTTATATCCAACTTAGAAAACCAATGAGAGGCTCTGATGTGATCATGGAGCTCTGTCATGAGGGGCAGAGGATAGCAGTTGTGGATAATAACCTTGTTAAGGCCATGGTTGTCTACACAGAGTTGAATAGATCTATCATCCATTTTGACAAAGAGGATAGGAGCACCTGTAGGGGACTTAGAAGGATGGATTTTCCCTTCCTCTGTCATCCAGGCAATGTATTCCCACAGGGCCTAGAGCTCAGTTTCTAATAGCTTGTACAGAGGGCCCCAGGGACAAGCTCCTTCTTTCAAGTCAATCTTGTAATCCCATTCCCAATGAGGTGGGAGTGCTGAGGTGAGTTGTTCAGAGAACACAATGGGGAAGATCTGCTCCTACTTGGATCATTTGGAGCCAGTTGAGACAGAGGTAGAGGAATCCTGCAAGAACACACTGGAGAAGTCTCAAACAGGAGCTCTTGTCATGGCTGTGGACCAACAACATATGATAGCTTCATTAATGGGGGTGTCCACCCACCCAACCAATCCACCATCAACAGCTTAGTATAAAGTCATCATCTCTGAGGAGGGAGAATGCAGAAACCATTTCCACCTTGGGCCCAACAAGGTGCTTCCAGCATTTCTCAGAGGGATAGGGGACCAATCCTGCCTTGTCATAGTTGATGCAGGGCTCATGATCATGAAACCATTTTACTGGCAGATAGATGTCCACATCTGGTGGTGTTGGCCCCACATCAAAGTCAATAAGTTCATGATAGTTAAGGACCTGCATTTAAACTTTGGGAGTGTAATACCACTCCTGCTTGCAGGAACTATGATGTGAAGATGTTAACTAGAACAATTCACTTAATCTTAGGAACTAGCAAGTGGTCATGGATTATAGCTCCTGTGGTGCCATTGCCAAGTTTGGCAGATGTGGTTAATACATAGGTTTTGGTTCCTGTAAGACTGTGAGTTTTCCAGCAACAGGTCACTGGCACCTTAACACATTTGCCCTGAGCAGGGCCTTCTTTGGCAGAGGAAACAACAGACATAGTAGATACATTCCCTAATCTCTCCTGGGAAGCTCATGGCTGGAGCCCACTATATGATAAGCTGAAGAAGTTACAAGGGGGGTTTATAGGGTATGGGAAGGCAAGAATAAGCTAGTATCAGAGAATGGCAGTTTGTTACATGACCAGCATGTTTCAGCCTTAAGGCTATCCTCAGACAAACAAAGAGGTCTATAAAGAAACTTTTAATGAAATAGAACCAAGGAAGGGGGAGTCATGATGTCGTGGCAGCATGAGCCTCCTCAAATATGAGATTGGGGTATTATCAGTCATTACCATCTATGGGGTGCAACAGTACAAGCCTCAGTGCTTGTGGCCCACGCACCAAGAACTGTGGCTAGGAAATCCATCGAATACCAGCTCCTTAAGAAAAAAAACACAGGGATACAAGTTCTAAAACTTGAGAAAGCAATGCAAAACAGTTCTTTTGGAAGAAAAAACACAAGAGTCAAAAGGACACAATTTGTATAACAAAGGAAATAATCAAATCATTGGGATGTCATCCCCCTCCTTCCATTAGTCTGGCAGGTCAATGACTCAGCTAGCCTGCTCCTTACCCTTTGGTTTTTTTGATGAGCAGGAACTCTCATCATCCTCAGGTTCTGGAGAAGCCTTTAACTTAGCAGCCCTCTCGGTGTTGGGCTTTAGGATAGTGCTCTTACCCTTAGCAAAGCATTCATCAGTATTATGTGAGGTGTGGAGACACTTCCTATAAGCAGAGTTCTTTGCCTAGTCTAATTCATTCCCTGTCATATAGGGGAGCTCAGTCTACTAGGTATTCCCTAATATCTGGGCCCTAGGCTTCTATAACTGGGCAGGGAAATTGGTCTGCTTAGGCTTTGAAGTGCTTGGCTTGGACTTAGCCTTCTAGGCTTCTCTAATACCTGCTTCAACATATTCCATAGTCAGCCCCACATGAATGACTTTAGATATCCATTCCTATAGGGTGAGGTCCTGACCCTAGAGAGCCATTGCCTTGTAGAGCTCATCCTTAAGACCCTATTCCACCTATCCATGAAAGATTTCTAGAGGGTGTAATACCCTCTAGTTGAGGGTTTGCATCTAGGTGATATACCCAAAGATGCTCTTGGTCTGGCAGGCATTGACCATTTCATGCATGGCTGCAGGTTTCAGTAGATGAATGCCAAAATGAACCTTCATAGCTTCTTAGAAATCTGACCAAATGACTGTGGGTTGAGACTAGATTTCATAGGAAGATTCCCACTATGCCATTGCCTGCCTGGTGAAGAAGGTTGACATAAACTTTACCTTGATCTAGTCTTGAGGGAAGGTATGAGACTGAAGCATGAAGTAAGTCTCACATTGCATGAGGAACTTTTCTAGGTCTTCAGGCTTCCTGCTAAACCTTTATGGGTCACTTGGCTTAGGACCCTTGAAGTTAGCAGGCATTAGCAGTAGGGGAATAGCACTATAGTAGTAGGATTAGGGAGGATAAGGAGGAACAGCTGGGGGAGCTGCTAGAGTAGGAGGGATGATAGGAGGAGGGATAGGTGTCTGTCTTACCAGGACCCTTGCTACAATAGCTTCCATCTCCTTAACTATTAGGCCTTGACATTGGGTTTGCAGTACCTCCAGAGCAGGAGTGGGCTCAGGGAATGATCTCCTAGGCATAAAGCTTTCAAAGTCCTAAATCTCAGTAGACTCTCTCTGCCTTGACGGTCTTGCTGGGCTGAGTAGGGGAACAGGATCTCTAAAACCCCTTGTAAGGAATATGGGGTCTTGATGCTGAAGAGAGGGAGCTAATAGAAGAATGGCTCTGAGGAGGGGGGATAGGAAAGTTTTCTCAAGCATATAGTTCTTTCATGCTTTAGTAATTTTCCTTCCAGGATTTGAAATCATCTTCTAACCTGGTGATCATCTCCTTTAGGTCCCTGACCTCCTCCCTTCTGCGAATGGAGTGAGAAGAGGAAGCTTGCTTGAAGGCTCCAAGCTTGAGGAGCTCCTCCTAGGCTTCTGAGAGCTGAGTCTGGAGATGGACTTCTGTTGCCCTTTCCTGGGTAAGGCTTACTTCAAGGGTGGAGGATAGCTCCCATTGTTCTGCTAAGTCAGATTCTAATTTCTTGACATAAGAGGAGTTAGTCCCTGTATTGAATGCTTGGAGGTTAGCTTCAGTCAACTGCCCCTAGAGGTCAAATATTTCCTATTGCAGCATGTCCACCTTGGGGCTGTGCATAGCATTAGCTTCAGCCTACTAGACAGTGTACTGTTTTCACTCCTTTTAGATCTGCTCTATGGCTTGGAGTAGATAGGTGGTGATAGTAGTGGAGAAGGCTACTATCATAAAGGGAATGTCTCAGTTGAACTCCCTATGGAGCTTTATGGTAGAGTAGAGGAGGAAGCAGAAGAGTATATAGCTTGACCAGACCTGGAAGGTATAGTGAGATTTTTTCCTGTGACCAGTGTGAGAGTGGTGGCCTTATCAGTTATTTCAATATCTCAAGAAGCCATCTCAATAAGAATATAGTGTGATGGGAGACTTGTTGAGGATGTACACACAAGTGTAGGCATAAGAAGCTTCACAAGCAGGTATTACTGAGTGAACTCAGTTTTCATTTTTATTGTAGAGTCAAGAAGATAATAATCTTTTATAAAGAGAAGCAAAATATATTCTCAAGGCTCAAAGATGGTACAAGACTTCATCAAGGCTAGAAAAAGAAAGAAGAAGAAATATAACACATTGCTTGTCTGCTCTCTCTTAAATATCCAATTCTGACTCAGAAATAACCAAGGAATTATAAGGGAAAAAGAACCCCATCGAATTTTTCCATCATAATTCCCTACAAGCTTTTTGTGATTCCCTAGAATAAGATCAAATACAATCAGGAATCAGCTCTTAGATTGGCAAGATTTTCCACAGCTGTTGAAGGGGACACCTCCCTAAGTTATGTCCTCTGATGATACAGCTAATTAGTATATCGTGAGGAGATCGAGGTGATGAGCCTTGTTTTTGATCATGTATAGCCAATCTTGTGTACATCGTATTGTCAAAGCCTCACCTCACTTAGTCAGAGCTTAGTGGTGACAATACTCATCATGTGGTCCTGTGGCTCAACTTAAGTGAAGAGATACTCACAGATTCTGACATAGCCCTTTTGTTGACTTGGAAATAGGTTCTGCATTATGACCTGGTACCTAGGAAGACCATGGAAACAGTCTTCTGTAACAGGTACTAAGGAAAAAGAGAAACTGCCCAGCTGCTACCAGAGAGTGGAACGATGAATGTACCTCCATGAAACAATAGCCTAGGATATCCCAGACTGTGATGCAATTACAGCTAGACTCCCCTTCCCCATCTCCCAAGACCTCTAATTACTTTACACTATGCCCCCTAGAGAGTCACTCATGGAATCAGTAACCATCAACAAAATTAGGTATTGCCCCCCACATGTCACCTCTAGTTACTACAAACAATACTCTGACATCATCAGAATAGTGGTTGTGAAAGCCATCAATACCCCATATGAAATACTCAAGTTTGCACCTATTACTGCAGGAGTTATGATTTACATCATACCAAGAGTAGTCCTACTAGTAGATGAAGGGCAGATGCATAGGGAATTGCCCTTGCAACTCCTATCTGTAGCCTAAGCAGAAATCAGTAGCACCTGAATTGTTAAACTAAAAGACAGCATGGAAAAGCCCTCCTATTCCATAATAGTTGAAGTTCCCCCTACTAACATCAAAAAGTTTATAAAACAACAAGGAGTTATGCTATACAACAGATACTGACAAACTGAACTATTGCATTCTTTAACCCTGTACACCTAATGCACTGAATGCTGGTAACTAGGATATGCAAGAGCAGGATGCATGGAGCTAGCACAAATGTGTACGATTTCTACTAAAGCCAATGAAACTAAGTATCACCCATATATCTATATCACCTTAGGACAATTACCATGCCTAGGATGCTAAACCACATCGCAGAAAGTAGAGAAGTACTACATGCACACAGTAGTAAAGTGTATTAATTGTACAGAAAACTACATAGCTAACTTCCTAGCATGCCTAGCCTATTAATCCATATTCCAAGACTTTTAAGCAATGATTCAGCATTGCAGGGCTAAGAGAATTGCCAAAGAACAACAACAATAAACAAATAATAATCAAAAGTAGCAACATCAGAGTATACCATGGGGATGACCAGTATATTGGACTCTCCTTCAGTCACTATTGTATGGATGGGATGTGTACATGCAATTAAGAATAAAGACATAGTCATATACATAATAGTATCAGTACCATGGGGATGACTAAAAGCTCCCTACAATATACCAAAAAAACTTGTGACACTCAACTGCATAAGAAATAACACAGTGTTCATCAACTTCCTATAAAACCAAAAACAACCAAACTACATCATTGCCATATAGTACCTGTACCTACACTAAGGAAACCCCATGAAAGTGAGAGGATATGTAACAATCCTCCCCCAAAAGAAAAGAGAAGGAAGGATAAAATATGGAATAGTAGTATATATAGAAAAGTGAATAGTGGACTGTTTTTTCTTTTTTCTTATACCTGGGCTTCAAGACTGAGACATTGTTACATTGAAATCCAAGTCTAAAGAAAATTCCTTTTCTTTCACATATATACTAGCATATATACAATTTAATGGGAGACTCATTAAAGATGTAGATGCAAGTGTAGGCACAAGAAGCTTCACAAGAGGGTATCACTCAGTGAACTTAGATATCTTAACCAGCAAGTTAGAACCAGTTGTGATTTCACTTTTATTGCAGAGTCGAGGGAAGATAATAATCTTTCGTGAAGAGAAGCAAAATATATTCTTAAGGCTTGAAGATAGTACAAGACTTGAGATAAAGGCTATAGAGAAGAAGAAGAAAAACATAACACATCGCTCATCTGCTCCCTCTTAAAAACCTAATTCTACTAAGAAGTAACTGAGGAATTTTAAAGAAAAATAACCAAATCGAAATATTCTATCATAATTCCCTACAAGCTTTTCATGATTCCCTACAAGAATATCAAACACAATTAGGAATTAGCTCTTGGATCAACAAGATTGTCCATGGCTTTTAGAGGGGACACCTCTCTAAGTCATGTCCTCCAATGATGGAGCTGATTAGTATATCATGAAGAGATCAAGGTGATAAGCCTTATCATCAATCACATATAGCCAATCTTGTATAGATTATATTGTCAAAGCCTCACCTTGCTTAGTCAAAGCTTAGTGGTGACAATACTCATCATGTGTTCCTATGGCTCACCTTAAAGGAAGAGATACTTACAAATTCTGACATAACCCTTTTGTTTACGTAGAACTAGGTTCTACGTATGACCTAGTACCTAGGAAGACCATGGAGATGGTGTTCTGTAAATACACCCTAAAAGCACAGAGTAGACAGAAATGGTTCACAATATATTTCAAGCCCAAAATGACTACAGAATAGTACTAGTCAATCTCAACACCCATCACTTAGACTAGAGCCTATTCAGGGCATACAAATAGAAAGAACTAGACTAAGAACAACAACTAAACAAATAAGTAATAGACATAGGACATGTCTACATAAACATACCAGGAGAAACAACTATGAATAACCTACCTAGAAGGCAAGACAAAGTCTTAGACCTCATTTTTGCCAGTACCAAAACATACCACAAGCTCATGCCCCTAATAGTCAGCTGCAATGTAGGAAATGACTGCTCCCTAGCCTTAGTAGAGATGTACCTACAGGACATGGAAAAAGAAAAGCTCACCCCAAAGTGGGATTTATTCCCACAGTTTGATAAAGATAACAAAGATGTAGTGTACAACCAACTAGATAGAATTCAAGGTATCTGGGATGAAGTAAGAGATTTCCAGGAATGGGTCCATTGCAAAATACACCAGGTAATCAAAGTCCTATATAACACAGTTCTAAAGAAGCAAGTAACAAAGTATTCAAAACCATGGTAGAGCTCATCCCTCTCTATTGAATAGAAAGTCTTCAAACAATAAGCCAGACTGTACAGGCATGGGCATGCAACAAAAGTTGAATGTAACATGGCAAGAAATAAGTACTTCTAGATGATATAACAAGCTAAAGACCACTACTGGAACTTGTAGGTTAAAAAGGCCTCTGACTCAGTATAGAACTACAAAGCCCTCTAAATGAGAACCTCTAGAGACTATAAACTACTCATAGATGCCAAAAACCCAGGACAGTACAAACCCTCTCTAGTCAAACAGCTTTTTCCCCTGAAACCTCAACCAGCAGCAATGAGGCTGCAATTATTCAGTGACATGCCAGAGGTCATAGCAGAAGAAATCTCCAATGTCCTCATAAAGACTAAAAACACTATACTAGGGTTAGATCCTGTACTATATCCTATTTAGAAGGAAGTGGCAAAAGGATCCCTGCATATCCTGAGTGGACTAGTCAATGACATACTAGGACATATATACCACCCAACCAACCTTAAAGAATCACTAGGAGCACCCATACTGAAACTAGATAAAGACTATAGACCAGTCAAATCATGCAGAGTTATTGCCCTCTTCAACACTTTTTCAAGGATAGTTGAGAAAGTGGCCTATGATAGACTATATGACCATGCTATCAAAAACAGAATGATCTCATAGTACTAATACAGAGTAGTCAAATAAAGCGGAATAGCAGATACAGCAAATTGGTTATTCTATTAGGTGGATTGCTTATAGAAAGTAGGATATAAGGTCACTATAGGTTTCTTTGACATCTCTGGAGCCTTTAACAACATGGAGTAAGGAGAGCTCTGGACTTGACTCCAGGAAGATAATGTGCCAGAATACGTAGTAGACTAGATAACATCCTTTATGAGTGAAAGAACCCTACAAATGGTCTACCAAGAGGCCACAGAAACCAAGTATGCCATAAGGTCAGGAACCTCACAAGGGTCACCTATATCCCTACTCTTGTTTGTCATCTACATTGCCCTACTCTATAGAGCACAGGAGCTACAAAACTAAGGATCATTTATCGATGAGTTTGTAGACAGTCTACTCAAGGGAAAGAAAGGAAAATACTTCCAAATTGTAGAAACAGTTCTAGGACCTAAAAGTCATAGCCAAACCTATGAAGGTTAAGTTTTCTCCCCCTAAAACTGCATCATCTATTAGGAGACCTACTATGAGAAAATACCAGAACAAGATGTATAGCTAATCAACATTGATAGTACACAAATAACCCCAGTCAGGCTTACAAAGTACCTCAGGTACTTCACATCTGCAAAGGGCACCCCATATCAATACTACCAGGTACAAATAGCCTAGGCTATCAAGTACTTTCACATCCTCAAATGAGACAACACAGTGTACAAGGGCCTCATACCACCTAACTGAATGAGACTAGTCCTAGTAATACTCATTCCACAAATAATATACAGAGCTATGGTCTTTGAACCAGATGCCAAAACCATACAGCTTCTCATAACATAGTTTCTTAAAATAGCCTAATAGATAACAGAATACTACAGGTGTTACAAACACTGATTTTATAGTGGCATTACCTAAACTATGAAAGGGCCATACCTGATGGTCATATAAGGCTTACATGAGTTCATATATTATGGCATGGTATAATAGCGGCTTTGATGAACTTGTTTCAAGCCAACCTAATAGTTATGGCATGATCAGCTATATAGGCAATATACAAGTCTTATCGAAGATCAAATATGAGGTAAAACCTATGATGATTGCAGGTAATCTGTACCAAGTCTATAATCAGTGTTCAGCATAATCGTGCCACCTTAGAAGGAACCTAAAAGAGACACTTGCATGAAGTTGCTTCTATAAGGTTCAAACAATATCATTCCTTATCTAACCGGATACATATACTGGTGTATTTAAGGAGCATGACAAGAGGGGGCTTGACAAAGCCCACCTTGAGGGGATCTTAGTGATACCATGGGCTTCATGAAGCCCACCTCAGTGGTATCTTCATCTTCAATACCATAGGCTTCACAAAGCCCACCTCAGTGGTATCTCCTTCCTTGATACCATGGGCTTATCAAAGCCTACCTTAGCAGTATCTTCATCTTCGATACCGTAGGCTTCACGAAGCCCACCTCAGTTGTATCTTGATCTTTGATACTAATGGGCTTGACAAAGCCTACCTCAGTGAAATCTCCTTCCTTGATACTGTGGGCTTATCAAAGCCTACCTCAGCAGTATCTTCATCTTCAATACTGTGGGCTTCACAAAGCCTACCTCAGCAGTATCTCCTTCCTCAATACCAATGGGCTTGTCGATCTGTTTGCTTGGCGTAGTGGCAAAGGTCTCATTCTACAGAATGTGACCCTGAAGGTGAAGACTGTGTACTACATACACCTGTGTGTGGTGGTAGGTTCAACTCCGGTGGAAGTCAACTTATGAATTACACTCCTAGGAATCATAATCGTCTTAGGACTGCAGTAATTATAATTGTACTGCTGGTGGTGATATCCTGAGCTCTGCATTTCACCATAGGAATTTCTTAGTATCTGCTGGCTACTTCTAATTTTCCTCTGTCGTAAGATTCTGCCAGATTCTGCCAGGTTCCTTTCCTCAATACCATGGGCTTACCAAAGCCTACCTCAGTGGTATCTTCATCTCTGATACTGTGGGCTTGCCAAAGCTGTTACAGATAACTCTACCAAGTGGTCTACCGAGGTACCAGAACTTGCATGGACATTGTTCCAAGTCAACTAGAAGGTATGTGAGAACCTGTGATCACTCTTTGAGCCATGGAACCATGTGATGAGTGATGTCACCACAGAGCTTTGACTAAGGAAAGTGAGGCATTCACAATGTGACATACACGAGGTCAGTCATATGTGATCGATGACAGGACTTGTCACCCTGATCTCATTGTGATATGCTGATCGGTCACATCATTGGGGGACAGGACTTGAAGAGTCTTTTCTCTGAAAAGTCCTGAATGATTATACCAAACCTTTCTTTGATTCTCTGATCATGAAACTGATCTCCTTCTAGGGAATCATGAAAGAATAGGGGAATCCCGATGGAATATTTCCATGGGGTTCGGTTAATTTGTAAAGTTTCTCTGTAGCTACTTGGTCAGAATTTGGGTATTTAACAGGGGACAGATGAGCGATGTGTTTTGTTTCTTCTTCTCTCTCTAGCCATCATATGAAGTCTTGTAAAATCTTTGAGCTATAAGAATATATTTTGCTATCTTCTTAATAAAATCTCTATCTTCTCTTGACTCCTTGATAAAGGTAGAAAACATAAGCAGTTCTAACTTGCCAGTTGAGATATCTGAGTTCACTCAGTAAGACCCTCTTCTGAAGCTTCTTGTGTCTATACTTGCGTCTATATCCTCAATGAGTCTCCCATCACAAAAGCCTACCTCAGCAGTATCTTTGTCTACAATACTGTAGGCTTACCAAAGCCTACCTCAGTGGAATCTTCATCTCCAATACCATAGGCTTGCCAAAGACTACCTCAGCAGTATCTTTGTCTCTGATACTATGGGCTTGCTAAAACCTACCTCAGCGGTATCTTCGTCTCCAATACCATGGGCTTGCCAAAGCCTACATCAGTAGTATCTTTATCTCTGATACCTTAGGCTTGCCGAAGCCTACCACAGCAGTATCTTCATCTCCATCTCTATAGGCCTAACTAAGGCTACCTCTATGATGACCTTCTTATGATCAACAAAGCTCATCATCGGCATCACTGATCCTTACACTTAATGAAGCAAGATATGGGCTACTTATTATATTTGTTGTCTTACCTAGGCTTGTCAACTCTGTCACTACCTCCTGGTGGTGGTGACTGGCCTTGTACAGGGAAATCTGTACCTATTGCACTGTGATTTGCATGTCTTCTATTGTCTTAGTTATCTTGATGATGGATTAAAGGACTCAGTTATGTCAACAGTCTTCTAAAGACTGGAATGTACTTCTCAGCTATATAAGAAGGGGAATGGTGTTTGCTTGATATTGATCAGGCGATCTAGAGGGTGGCACAGCCATTTATAGGTATATAACCACTCCCATCATTTATTGAGATAAGTGGTTCCTTCATCTATCTGAGGTCAGAGAACTTGTATTAGAGGAGTAACAATTCTCACAGTCAGATCTTGGATAGAGATTGGTACACTGTATACAATATTGAGGATTGCCTTGTTTGCAAGTTCCTGATCCCCAGCCTTCGTCTCTTAGGTAATGGACCTCAAGAAGCAATTACTCTCAAGTCAGATCTCAGATAGAAATTGGTACACTGTATATGACAAGGAGAATTGCCTTACAGGTAAGTTATCTGATCTTTAGCTCATGTCTCTAAGCTGATTTGAGATATTGGGTAGGATAGCCAACTGGAATATAGAACTCATAGAGAGGTTCCTGTAATAACAGGAACACTTATATACCAAGTGTTAGCTCAGGCAAAAATTCCACCCCCAGAAGTATAGATAGAGTACCTTATGGACAAATATGCATTAAGAGTCTCCCTCATCACTAGCCTAGAACATCTAATAGTATCAGCACTCCCCTCTACGTACCCAATAGCAGTAGTACAAAGGCATATGGATATGCATCACATGAAGCTGAAAAGATCTAAGAGAACTATTGAAGGCAATAAACTAGGGGGGGGAATTCATTTTATTTTATCTGTACAACCTGAAAGGGGTCATCTAAAAGAACCTCCATGTGCAGCTATGTAAAGCTATGACAGAAGTAAAAAGATAGCTAACTTAAGGTCAGTAGCAGCATCTACAGTCTAGATAAAATACAGGTTTGTTCATGAATCCTCCTCACTGACATGTAATAAACTAAAGAAGAGATGGGGTATAAGGTAAAGAACAGCAGGGGAAAAGCAAACTCTGAAAAGAAAACATGACTGGCAGAAAACCTAGCAATCCAGTACATATAAAATGCAGGAAGACTATAAGTGATAAAGAAACAGAAAAGCCTAGAGAACCCCTTTCCCATCTCCAGCGAGGTGAACATTACAACAACTAGAAAGGGGTGAGGTACAAGTGAGAAACACAAACTAAAGAAAAGGGAAAGAGAAAAAAATAAAGAAGAGAACACAAGCCAAGCTCACAAAACTCTTACACAAAGGGAACAACAAAAGTAGAAGAAAGAGATATTTTCAGCCAAAGCTTTCAAATATTCAGGGCATAGGGGATTATTGGCAGGGTGGGTGGCATTACAGTTGGCATATTGAAGTACCATAGGGTCACATTGTCATCTGCAGCATTTACATTCTGCATTACCACAGGAATGTTCGAAGATAGCATGGGGTCCAGCACAGATGCGGCAGCAGGGGGAGTACATACACTTCCATTGGTGATCACCAAAGCGACAATAGCAGGAGCACTGGGTGGCCTTCGAAAAGGCAATGTAGGGGTCAGTCCAATGATTTTTGTCAAGGATGGTCAGGCCTTGGGAGATGTGGTAATAGTTGTTGTTCACCACAACAGTGATAACAATCAAAGAGGCAGGTTTGCCAATGAGCTTATCCTTTGAAGTGAGCCAGCAGGGTGTTTAGGCAAGGACAACATCATGGGTGAATGTCTTGATCTCCTTGCGGATAAGTGACATATGCTTGAACTCAGAGGTGTTGAGGACATGGGTCACTAAATTGTGCATGATGTACTTCTTGTAAAGGAAGTTCTGGCAGAGGCCAGGAGTGGTGGGGGAGAACTAGCGAATAGCATCTTCAATGGTCAGCTTATAGGCAAGGACTTGTTGGGCAGTGGTATTCTCCATAACAGAGAGGAAGATGTCACTTATTCCAGCTTTGCACATGGAGTGAACTCGGTAGGCAGATGGGGCTTTCTTCTCCAGTAGGTTGGAGTTAAGAGTGTTCTGAACAGTGATGGGGTTAAACTTAGGGACCTTGCCCTTGAAATTCAAATTGATCTTCCATTCTTGTTTGGTAGGGTACTTTGGGGCAGGAGGGGATGTAGCAGTCAGTTATGGCTTAGCCAAGGCCTTGCCTTTGTTTTTCTTCACCACCTAGGCCTAGGTGGGGTCAGTAGTAGGTAGCGCCACAAGTGGAATAGCAGGAGTGGGGGAGGAGAGGGAGGAGGAGATCTTCTTCAACACTTTTACAGTTTTAGATGTTTCTGACTGTAGCTTTTTGATAGAATCTGAAAGTGCAAGGTCAATTTCAGTAGGGCCTACCTTAGCTGAGGCCATAGTAGTGGTATTGCAGGTGGTGATAGCCTCAAGTTCATCGAACTAGGGTTTAAGCAACTATTGGCTGGCAGCAAGGGCAGTTACTGCCTCCTGAATCCTGGTCATAGAGGTAAGGAGGGATGGTAGAGCAGTAGTGTTACAGTTCCAAGGTACCACGGACTTGCGCGATGATAGACTAATACCTAGAATGCACCCAGTAAGTGTTATACCCATCACAGCTACTAGGCCCTGCCTGTCTCATGTGGCTCTGCCTCATGGGTCTTACATCAGTACGGCTCTGGTAAAGTGGCGAGGGTTAACGACCTAGCCACAATACCTATCCGGAAATACGTGATTGGAACATCGGCACATCGCGCCAGGACTTAGTCACCCTTGTAGAACGGGTAGGCTGACCGATCAAGCCAGTTATTGTGAGAGGACATGACACATCAGAGGTCATGGCCATCCATTGCTTATACATTGCTAATCTGTGCCTGTGTAGGATCCGGACTCTTCTAGGCCATGCAAGATTGGAGATTAGTGACCGATATATTTGTCATAAATGATCTGCGGGGTTCTATTTCCTTCTATTTCCTTAGTCATTCATGAGTCATTTCTTAGGTTGGAATTGGGTATTTAAAGGCAGCTGTTAGACGCTCCTTTGTCGACGTACTGGGTGGTCGCTTTTGTGCCGGTCGCGTTTTCTTTTTGAGTTTTTACTTTCCCCCGCCGTTCTCTACCTTCCGCCCCGTATCTTATTTAGTTTATTGCGTGTAAGCGAGGAGGATTCGGGAACAAACTTGTATTTATCTTTACCGTAGACTGCGCTACCGACGATAGGTCGGCTGTCTTCTACCTCCGTCATAGCTTGACATAGCTGCAAGCGGAGGTTCTTTTAGACGACCCCTAGCGGGGTCGTAAAGATAAAATAAAATGAATTTCCCCCCCCTAGACGCTCCTTTGTCCAGGCTTCTCAGACTCTTCAAACCCCCCCCTACATTCTACCCTTTCCTACTCCTCTTTTACGCTCTTCTTTTATCACTTTTCATCGTCATAAAAACTGCTCGGCAAAAAACAACGACCTAGAATACCTTAGCCTCGTTGCCCAGGGGATAGGCGCTCGGATAGAGCTTG
>JABYPW010000511.1:3376-24571 GCA_016880775.1 Phymatotrichopsis omnivora | reverse complement strand
CATTAGAGTGCTCAAAAAAAAAAAAAAAAAAGAAAAAGAAAAAAAGAAAAAAAAGAAAAAGAAAAAGGAAATAAAAGCCACCGGTACGCCAATTGTATATTTGTTTCGTCTAGCCTTTAAATTTCCTAATGGTATTCTACCCATATCAATCAGCACTCTTCTTCCTTCAGGGTCCCAGGTTAATCTGCTCTGGGAATCAGAGTAAAAAAACAAAATACAAAAAAAAACAAACCTCCGTAACCCTCTTAATATGGCGCGCCGAAAGACCCTTATCACCTTCCTTCTGAGCTTCGATTCCGGCTTCGCGAAGTAGCCTGTAGCTTTCTATTAGCTCTTTATTCTCTCCTTCGGTGCGTCAGGGATGGAACAGACTCTTGCAGGAAGAGACTGTAGTTTAGGTAGACCTGTTGATCGTGTCAATGCGAGTTGAGCAAGGATGAAAGGATGGAATAGAGGACTGACGAGAACGTCGACATTCTTGGAGATTGCGGTACCGGTGTGGGCTTTGAGAATACGCTTGAGGACGGAGCGGGGGTAGGGTTTTGGGGGTGCCATGATGCCGGGAGTGGACGCGTCTTCGTGGTGGACGCGTTGTGACGTCGTCGCAAAGGGGAATGCTTAAGCTACTTCAGAGTAGCACGGACTACGCGATTCGGCGTGAAGGTTTGATCTTGTTAACGTCGATTGTGATGGGGGTGAACTGAGATTTTAAAATTTCAATAGCTCAGCGGCGAAAATAAACTTTTCTATTTGTAATGACGTATGTAGGACTAACGGTGGAAATTAAAAACACGACACCAAGAATAACTATCGTATAAGGAATTCCTTTCGCCACCTTTATCGAACAAGATGCCGTTGAAGAAATCTGCCGAGCCCAAGGTTGATAGTCAGGGCGTTGCCGACAATCGCAAGCTATTAGTGGTTTGAAAGCTCATTCAAGCGCTGAGAGGCTTATAGCCATCCCCCCAGAAGATACCACTCGGACAATCTGAAGCAAAAAAAAAATCCCCTTGCAAACAAAGTCGAAAAAAAAACTTATCTTTAAAAATACAAGCTATTAAAAACACCCCAACAAAAACGAAAAACACCATGCAAGGTCTGTGACGGTAATTGTCCTAAAATTTCCAAGTAATTATGGATATGGGGAGAGAGGATTACTTACAATAGTATGACCGGGAATGCGTAAACTTGTAATAGAGTAAGCGGACGGAAAAAAAGGGAATAAATTTGGGGTTTATTTCTTCTCTCAGCTATAGCTTTTTTTTTATTGCGTAAAAAAAAAAAAAAAAATTCGCAAAACCGTTCAGCCAATCCCCAAAACCACCAAATGGAACAAAAAACAAAATAAAAAAATAATGAAAACGTGTAAAAGTGAGGCCGGCAATGCCAAAGTGACCACGGATACAGAAACAGAATCTGGATCTGCAGAACATAGAACTCAAGCTTCTGTTTACATGTGGGTTAGGGTAAAGGTAAAAAAAATTGCTAATCAAAAAGCTCGGACACAAAAAATATCTCCAGGTAATTTCGCTATAGGTACTTCAAATGTACCACTGCACTTAGATTTATTCCGAATTTGTTAACATCTTATGTTTATGCAGTAGAACAGAAAGGTGTGAGCTCTGTTGTCATAGATTTGTAGTAGAGCTTGGCATCCGTGTCCGAGGTACAAGTGACTTCAAGCAAGAAATGAGACAAAGGCTACACATTAATCTTATAAAAAAATCTGTCAATAGTAAGACAGGCTTGATAAGCAGCAGGAGCTAGATTTAAAAAAAGGAGCACAAAAGTCTTATTATGAGGTGTAAAGTGCCAGTGAAAGCAGCGGAATTACAGGATAATTCCGTTAGGAGGATAGTGGAAATGAAGATTAAGGGTTACGTTGCCTGTGATAGATGCAGAACATAAAAAGAAAAACATTTTACAGCTACATCTTGGTATATCGGATCTCGCTATACCGGATCCCTTGTGTACCGGATGGATTTCGCTCGAATCTGCGATCCCCACACACTATTCGATACAATACCGATAAAACCTAATACCGGATCTGGTTCCCACTTATCATTCTGTTTATTAATAAAGGCAAATTTCTGCAAGATGATACATACATGAATAATTAAATTCAAAAGGAAATATCATTACTGTCATTAACCATCACTCTGAGTTCCTTCAACACATGAAATCTGCCTTTGAGTATCGATACAATCCCCACTCCTAACCCTAACCCTAGAGAGAACCAAAGTTAATGCGATATTATCGGGGTTATTATTCTCTCCTTTATATGAAATAGACAATTATATCTTCATAGGATATCCGGAGTGAGCCCAGTACCATTCCTCCTCTTTAAATTATTTTTTCTATTGTGGTGGTTAGCTTTCATCACACACACAGTCAAGCAGCTACGTGTATAAAGATTCGAACATCCCCTTTTCCCAAACACCAAAGCTTTTAATAATCAATTCCATTTAACAAATTAACAAATTCTCTCATCTTTGAGCTGCGCACATCCGGCTGCTGAAAAGAAATAATGCAAATTTTTCGTGTTACAATTCGTGCTGTGAATTTTCGTCGACATATGAACTCAATCTGTCCATCAGCTCTTGAACACCTAATTTCCCAGTCTCTTGCTCGGGGTGTTCTTCCCACAAGTGCGGTGGAACTAGGACGTGGTCAGGGACGTGGATAACGCTGTCTTTTGCGATTCCATCCGAGATTCCTTTAGGCTATTAGTATATATGGATATTACAAGATGTCTAAACGCGAAAAATACCGATAGAAGCGAGCCCATTGACCCTAAAGCTCAAGAACCTCGCATAACGAAAGATATCCACCGAAAGATTCCTATCCTTCAACAGTGTCGGCAAATCAATATGCTGATATCCATGTGGTAATCTGTAGGGATCGTTGGTTTCATTCAAGGGTTTCATCCCCGGATCATTGTCTGAGCCCGGAACAACATAAGCGTCACTGTAGAGTGTGCGGTTGGGGGAAATGTGGTATTGCAAAATCGCCTTGAGATACTTCTTCCCGCGGTTGCTGAACAGGAATGCGTTCAATTTGAAACCGAGCTTTTTCCAGGCTTCGTTGGAGGGTGCAAAGAGTGTTAGGCCATTGCCCATAAGCTTGGGAAGCTCTTTCATGAGGCCAGTGCGGTAAAGGGCACCTAGAGTGGTGGAGAATTCAGTGGGTAAAACTTCGAGAATGTCGAGCATTGAGGGCGGAGGGATGAGGACGGCATCAATTCCGTGGATAACGCCGTTCTTCCCAAACTGAAAGCAGTATTATGAGTTCCTGTTCTTAACAAGACTTATTCAAGAACTTGATAGAACTTACCACATCGACGACCTTGACTTTACTATAGAAATTAACCGCGGGTCCATGCCACCCCAATCCTATCCTAAGTCGCTGGTGCATTCTTTTACCCAAATTACTTTCTTCCATCTTGCTCATCAAGGTATTGTGATAAATTAAATCACATGACTGGTGGATGCCATCAGTCATATGATACATCAATACTTTCTTGATCACGTCTTTAGGAACTTCGTGGCTGTGATGCGGGAGTTTATGGAAAGCCTCATCCGTCGGTGCAAATAAGGTGAGATTGGCATTATCGTCTTTCAGCAAGCCCGAGAGCTCGGCGTCGTTACGAATAAGCTCATATAGGATCTTGGTATGCGTAGATTCGCCGAGCAGATCGTAGAGGGTGCTATTCGGGTGAGGCCCGTGAGGATTACGCGGTGGCTTGTGAGGGTACCAGTCGCCGTGTGCGGAAGAAGTTTGATCATGTGACGCAGTAAATATGTCGGGGGGATATTGGAACATAGAATCGATCGAGTTCCTTGAAGATTCCACCCAAGCATCTGTATCGAAATATTCGTATGTCGCTGGAATAATCGGCGGGGTTTCCCGTACTTTCGATGCCTCCTCGAATGCAGTATCAATTGTATGCTTTTTCGGCTCGTACACAGCGGCATTTCTCCGTATCTCATCAAGAAAGCGATCGATTTTCCTTCCAAACTTCTCTTCAAAGTCCTCGACAAACTTCGCGGCGCCATCCAAATTCATATCAATATCGTCCTTAGGCTTCCCCAGAAATACCTGGTTCGCTGTGGCTTCATCCGGTATCATGAAGGATAGAACGATTGGCAGCGCTCCGAAAAGGAGCACTGCACAAAGAGTGGAAATTCTCATGGCGAATGAAATGGAAAATCCAATTCCGGCAATGTGGGGGGTGGGATGTATGGTAGAAGATGATTTTTATGCGTGTGTATGATGGGGGGGTTAGGATTAGCCAAACACCTGAGCGAGGGATCTGGGGGGGATGTTTATGACGTTTCGAAATCTGGTGACGTTTGTGTTAGCCTCGGGTTGGTCTTTATGCTTCTCTGGTTATGGCTGAAATAAATCGCCGGAACTTGTACCTGATGATACGTTTTGCATCATAATTGGCGGTTGCATTTCATTGTTCGCATAAAAGCCACGGCACATAGTGTCTGAGAGTGCAGACGTCATTGGGTCAGATCACCATGATGCTGAAGCACTGGGAAGTTGTAACACATACACATGGTGGAATGTCTTTGCCGAAGCAAGTTGAATAGGTAGGTATGAGGTCAACGGTTGCTTTCTTGTGTAAGTGCTTGCGTACGCAGACGAACTGCATAGTATCTTGGCGGGTTGGCCAATGCCGTGGAAATGTATGGTCAACTATATGGTTCGATACCAATGATATAGAAATATCTCGCTACCGCGAAGTAATGGAGCTAAATAGTCAAAGTGCATAGCCTCGGAAATGTGTAGACGAAAGTGGTGTTGCCGCCTAGAAAACCTAGTGTCAAAAAAAAAAAAAAACTAACGAATCGACAGTCGAATAAGAATACGAGAAATATACTTAGGCATACATATGTATTTTTAGTAAATCTATGCGCCAGAATTAAGAGCAGACCCTACGATAGAGGTGTTCGGTTCCACAGTTTTGGTGAATAAACGCTAAGTGCGGAAACGCATCCCACTCCCAGAAATTTCTGCCTTCGCAGTCCTACTTATTTTGATTTAATCATTCCACAACTTCATCCACACCACAACACAATCCTGACCAGTATCCCTTCTAACAAGCGGTAATTTCTCATGTATCATTGACGTGCTTTACAAACCTGTGTTTTATCTACTTCGCCATCACATCTCAAAATTCAGAGAAACCACGACACAAAATCACTACCAATTAGCTCAATACCCAGGCTCTAAAACTATACCTCGAGTTAGTGTCAGGAGGCAATTAATAAAATTTCTTCTGAAAAGTCCCAAGCAGTGACATGAACAAGATACCCAACTCCTACTAGATGATATCTTGAATGCGCTAATAGAGCGTTGACTCCACAATCTGCACCGCATCTCTGCAAAAAAAAAAAAAGAAATAAAAAGAGAATGAAGTGCTCAGTTCTTGAGAATTTTGTCACCCATTTCTGCACCTTGCCAAACTGTAGAACTGAATACCCCTTTATTAATTTGGGCGCTGGTTGTAAATGTCGAGCTCCCATCATGAATTATCACTCGATATCATTTTCTACATTGGTCTCTTGTGGGATAGTTTTTCGCAAGAATTTTGCAGAAATAATTGCCTGAAGTGCCGATGTTAATATCAGGTGAGTTTTTGATTGGTGCTTGATTTCAATAATTGTAATATTGGATTTCAAAATTTACGTGTCTGGACCACTATTAGACTGCGTCTTCATACAAAGATAGACTGAAGTTCTGGGGAACAAGCAGGTCATGACATTGACTGAGTATATACTGGGAAAGACCAAGAAAATCCATACAAGTGCGATTAGAAGGACGGAAAGCCCCAAACCCACTGGCGTGGTTGCGAATCGGGCACATTAAAACTAGAGCCTACCTCAAGAAGATTGGAAAATGAGATGACGACCAGTGCCAGTGCGGACTCAAGAGGGAAATAGTCGGCCACTTGAACCTGAGATGAGCATGATTCCATGACGGGACAAAGACCTGCATAAAAAATTGCGGGAAGTCAAGCCGCCGAAGGGTTCAACACACGAAAGCGTTTTTTATACCGAGAAGGTAGTAAAAGTGATGATTGAGTTATGGAAGGGAATTGAAAACCGGTGGAATGAGGAGAAATTGTTAGAGGGAAAGAGGAGATGAGAAGCTCGGGGGAGGTGAAGTGAAGAAGTGGAGGGAAGTAAAGAAGGGGGGGTGTGGGATTTAGATTTCATTTTCTTCTTGATTTGATTTGAGTTGCGTTTTGAGTTATGTTTTGTTTCTGTTTTTGTTTTATTTATTTATTTTTGTGTTTGTCGGAAGGAACGCCGACGTCAAGGATGATGACTGAAGGAGTATTTCGTCATAGGATTTCTTTTAGTCTATATTACTCCGTCCTAGGGGTGGGGTTTTGGAAAACTACTAATACCATTTTACAAGCTGTGCGTGAAGCACTTTAAAGGAATTCAACAATATCGACGACTGCTTCTTCACACGTTGAGCTTGCAGCAATGATACAGACGATTTTGGGTGTCTCATGATAACATAAGCTCAAAATCGAAAAAAAAAAAAAAAATGTAGGGAAATTTCACAAAAAAAAAAAAAAAAAGTTTTCACCTGAACCCTCTCTTTTCCATAGAGTAAGAAAAACATAAAGACACCGTTAATTCCGCAGACACAAAGCCACACGCACCTCTGAGACTACACTACTTAAAGCGATTTTATTTACAGTAACATTACCCGTACCTATGATGTGTATTGATTCCCTCCCCAAAATTTCTTAATGAGTCATGATAAGCCAACGCAAGAAGCCCTTTGATTTCACTTTAAATTCCACTTAGAAACCCCGCTGTAATAAGCCCCAATATCACCGCTAACAAAAAATTTACCCTAATCTCTTCAACTCCACCGAGACTCGCAATAGCATCGGGTCCTGTAGTCGAAGAAGGCGATTTCGGTACTGCCTCTCCCACGCTTGAAGGGTTTGCATCGCTCTCGTTTGCGGAGGCCGTATTTGTTGCATTTATCCCAGTATTTTCTCCCAGTCCTCCACCGGCGCTGACGTTTCCAATTGCTGTAGAATTAGAATCGGAAGTCGTCCCATTCAAACCATTTTGTCTATTGTTGCCAATAATGGTTGAGTTACGTGAGAAAGAGCCCTGGCCGCTGCCTTGTGTGGAGTTAAGCTCTTGGAATCCTTCCGTGCCGTTCAAGGACAACCCTTGAGAACCACTCTCGGAACCAACTCCATCACCCGGAGGAAACAAACGTGTGGAATTTTCGCTGGAGCCTCCTGAATTGTCCAAAGGTGTGTTCTGGGTGACGTTTGATGCACTTGCCGTTGCGGATGCTTCCGTAATGTAGAAAGTCGCGGCCACTGGAGGTCCCAATTGATTTTCTGTCGCAAAACCCACCACATCAAATTTCGCACGATTGCTTGCGGAAAAGTTGAAACTCGATGATAACGTAAATCCTGTCGGCTGGGCAAACAATAGGAGTACATATCGATGAGGTCCAGAGCCTTCTGGTGGTCCAGGCCCGACATATGGTATTGTAGCTTCCGTACCGGCGGAAAGGGGAATTTCGGATGCGTTTGCGAATGGGGGTGTAACGGAAGGGGTTAGATCTGTTTGAAGAAAGTGGAGGATTTGTGCTAGTGATGGGTCGGCTCGAGAGGGTGCGTCAGGGTCTATCATAACCAGTATGTGTGGTTGTGTGAGAGTTGTGGTTGTAGATAATGTGGGAACGTTTGCGGCCTCGGGGATGGAGATCTCGACCCCATTGGTGTTGGAAGATACTGAGATGTTATCGTATGAGACTATAAGTTCTGTTGAAGGATTGAATTCCGGAAGTCCGATGTCATCAGGAAAGGGTTGACCGGCTTGCGCAGAAGTCGTTGATATTTGCGTATTGAGTGAGAGGTAAAGTCCATAGAGTACAGTAAAAGTATGCCTCCGCATAACGAAAATAGCTTAAAAGTCTGCAGCAAATTGCGGAGAATGTATAAAAGCTTATAAGTGCAGATACTAGTACGAAAAAGAAGCCGTCGCGGACGGATTGTGGAAGTGAACGTGTGAGTGTGTGAAACGACTCAGAAATGAAAAGAATTAAGGGCTGGTCAAGGAAAAAAAAAACATCCAACGTAAGTAGGAAATAGCAAAGAAAGGACGATCGAGGAAAATGGGAACGAAGAAATTTATATCTCTATCTGGATGTATATCAAGACCCCGGCACTGTACGTTTCGGAGACGTTTAGAGTGAGCAACCCCAGCGTTTCGGAATAACCCTGTACAATACACTCTATCAAGCGAGCCGTTGAGTTGACTCATAACTAAGCGTCTATAGGAATAGAAGAACCTTAAATTTTATGCTATTGTTTGTGATGCATTAGATTAAATCGATCACCGTTGAGAAAATAAAGGGATGCTTACCGGGGGCGATATAGAGCGCGGCAAATAAAAGTGATACTGGTATGATATCGCAGTACAACGTGAATGCACTTTTTCGGTTTTTTTTTCTTTTTTTCTCCGGTAAACGGTCAACGCCATTATTATTATTATTATTATTTTTTTGGTAACGAACGATCTCTCTTGGCATTTAATTAGTCTCCTAGTTTATTTTCTCGTAATAGTTATCAGTTAGTTCGATACTGAGAGAAAACGATACGGCGTACCACCGACTTTGGAGGAGGTACGCCGTATCTCGATACTGGCGCGCTTGCCTCGTCTAAAAACGATACGCTAGTGTCCGTATCAGTTTTTCCAGCCAGAAACGGACCCCGTGAACGTCCCTATTTTATAGAGTATACCCGCTGCCCCTCAAGGAGTCTTCAACCTTGTAAATCATTCCTTTTTGGGTTTATGTCAGCATCTTTTCGGTTGAAGAAACAAAAAAACTCTCAACCGTGCACCAGTAATAGAATGATTTTGCGTCAGCGGCAAAGTTACTGATACAAATATGGTACAGCAAGAGGCGTCATGCGTATGTTTGAGATCGAAACCCTTTTGCAAGCTGTCACAATCTGGCTAGACCTTGGCAGATGTTTCCGAGGAATGTACTAACTTTTGGCTAGTTTCTGCTTGGTGTTTGGAACAAGCTCTTGGAGTTTGTAGGGGACGGAGTTCGTGTTTGATAAAGATCGGAAGCTGTAGACTATATGGATACGGTAATGCTCAGCAAGGATTTATACAAGGATGCAACTATGCAAGGAGTTGTGTGTGTGAAAATGCCAGCCCCCCGTTACCCCACCAAGCGGCTCCCCCTATCGTCCCATCATTGGCTCGTTCAACTTGGCAAGACGACGTCACTATCCCATCCATGTTTAATCGAGGAGAAACAAACTCACCACGGTCCGCAGCTTGATCGCTGATCAATCACCAGAAACACTAGCGAAAAAGAGCCTTATTAGAGAAGTTCCTTTTCTTCGTCCCATTACAAGTCGCCATGGATCGCTACTTCCATTTGTGCGGCAATCAGGCCAGTGGTGGTCTCCGTCGATACCCCTCCAGGTATCTCGCGGAATCTATTTCTCTTCGTTTCGGCCTCAGCCGTCAAGAGCTCGAATGGGAGCATGGGGGAGGAACACATGTACTATCGGGGAGAATAAAGGGTTCATCGATGTGAAGCCTGCGGAGGGTGTCCTATTCTTTAACAGTGGGTATCGCCACCTTCCTGGATTTCAACAAAGAGTAGTAAAGTTTTCAACTTGCGAAAGATTACAGATGTTTTCCGGCTAGGGCTGCACTCTACGATTTCCGCCATTTTCTGATGCGATACGATTAATCCTCAATCGAACACCACACCAAGAAGCAATACCTTCCAATTTTTAGAAGATATGGGAAAATCGCCGATTTTATACCTCAGTCACCAGATTCAAAGGAAATTCCGAAGTTTGCAATTATCCAGTTTCTTAGGATGCAAAGTGTCACGGCTACAAGAAATTGCCATCACGGCTACATGGTCTCCGGGATGGAAGCGGTTGTGGAGAAAAGAGGGCGGAGTCACTGCGAATTCTCTACCAAAGAATGATGAAAGCACATTGTATCCGTGACTGGTTATTCAACCATCCGAGGATTGTAGTACCTGCATTAGCAGCCGTTATAGCAACGTTCGCGGTCGCCGTTTTTGACCCTGTAAGAACTTTGTTCATCAAAGCGAAGATTACGGAATTGCTGAATTTGAGTGAGAAGCAATAATTGGGGATGGCTGAAAAAAACACACCATCGCTATGCTACCTTTGGTGAGGCCAGAGCGGGACATGGACAATCTTGTAATATTTTGGGATGAGCGAAAAGATTCTATTGAATTTCTGAAGTCCTGGTTACGGGAAACTTTAGAGACATTCATTGTCATTCAAGGCTTTCGAGGCTCTGGGAAATGGGAGCTCCTCAATACTGTCCTTGCTGAAAGGAAAAATGTATTGGTAATCGACTGTGAACCGATCAACGAAGCTCACGGAGACTCGGCTACCATTGCTGCTGCCGCCGCCCAGGTTGGATACCGTCCAGTTTTCTCATGGTTGAATACCTTGAACAGTCTACTGGATCTTGCTGCTTAGGGAGCTATTAGCACTAGTGCATGATTCTCTCGGACGTTGTAGACGTAGTTCAATAATATTTTGCACAATACGGAGGCTGCGTTGAGGTCTATAGCTCTGGAGAGCCGAGGGAACAATGAGAAAAAAAGCAGCGATGAGCGACGCGGACTATCTCTAAGTGCTCATCCAGAAAGCAGGCCAGTGTTTGTGATTGACAACTTTTTACACATGGAGGGGAATAGCATAATTTATGAGAAGTTAGCTGATTGGTATGAAATCCTTCCAAGTTGTAAAGCTGTTTAGAGTTAATTCCTGGATGGTTGGATAATTGCCGATTTTCATGTGTAGGGCCGCATTTTTGTTATTGGCTAATGTCGCACATGTGATATTCCTCACCAAAGACATAACCTTCTCTAAATCTCTCGTCAAATCTCTCCCTAACCGCGTTTTTCGCTCCGTACTTGCTAGTAGCGCGAGGTTAGAATTGGTAGGGTGCTGTGTACTTTCCTATCTCGGTGATGTACTCGCGCCTGGTGAAGGTAAAAAATTTGACGAAAAGAACCTTGCTCCGAAGCTCGACGAATCTATCCAAGCTCTCGGTGGAAGATTAACGGATCTGAAATTTCTGGCCAGAAAAATCAAGACGGGGGAAACACCAAAGCAGGTTGTGAAGGAGATTGTAAAAGCTCCGCGTCAGAGATTCTGAAACTTTACTTCTTGGACGGAGACGTCAGGGGAAGGAAGTGGACTCCTGAACAGGCGTGGCTTTTGGTAAAGGAACTGGGGGAGAAGGAACTGTTGAGATATAAGGAAGTTCACCTTCACGAACTTTTCAAGATGGATGGCAAGGTGATTATCCAGGCTTTAGAGCAGGCGGAAATGATTTTGGTTGTAGTTGAGAACGGAAGACCATATGCTATTAAGCAAGGAAAGCCGATGTATCAGGCGGCATTTAGAGGGCTGCTTGAGGACAATATTTTGAAGGCAAAGATGGATGTCGTATCATTGCAGACGTTGATTAAATTGGAGAAATCGACTAGTTTAAAAGTGCTTAAGGAATTGGGAGTACTGGCGAGGGAGACAGGATTATTTGTTGGCAAAGTGGGAGGTGCGCAGAGGAGGATCGAAGAGATGAAATGGGAGGTAAAGGAGTTAAAGAAGACTTTGAAGAAAGATTTCTAAGGTTGAAAAGGAGAATTTGACTAAGATTGGTGTTGGGATTTTTTTGTACCGGCTGTGAGTGGTTTCTTTTCAATGGAAGGAAGGTAAACTACTTACATTTGATATCCACTCTGTGTATATATGATTACTTTTGGTGTGTATATTAGTAAATTTATTTTCCTTTTCTCTCAAACTCCTTGGCCCCTAAATAATTGGGTAAACTCGGTTACATGGTGCGTTGCTTATAGTCGCTCACACTCGCTCACCATATAACTTGTGAGCCAGGCGCCATATAGAATAACTTGAGGTAACCTGACAGAAAGGTGAGAATTTTGAACACTATTTCTCACTCGGAATCTTGGAGTGCTGATTCATTCAACCAGGTAAATATTGTCACGAGTGGCCAAGAACGAGGCTCAAGTATGCTCGAAGCTTGATGTATGTATTTCCACAACTTCATCTCTCCTTTCTGCTGCTCACGGGCCCGCCAAACAAAAATGTCCTCCCGAGCCAGCATTCCGTGGCCCAAGCGCCCCACTGACATCGATGCCGCCGTCAAATCAATTCCATGGAGTGAGAAAGACATAAAGCCACCGTAGTTAAATTCCGCAGACGCAGAACCACACGCACCTCTGAGACCTCACTGTTTAAAGCGACTTTATTTGCAGTAAAATTACCCGTGCACATGATGTGCATTGATTATCTCTCCAAACTTTTTTAATGGGCCATGATAAGCCAATGTGAGGGGGCCTTTGATTTCACTCAAGTTCCACTTAGAAACCCCGCTGTAATAGTTAAATCCCGGAATCACCGCTAACAAAAAATTTATCCTAATTTCTCCAACTCCACCGAGACTCGCAATAGCATCAGGTCCTGCAGTCGAAGAAGCGATTTTGGTACTGCCTCTCCCACACTTGGAGAAGAAGGGTTTGCTCCGCTCTCGTTTGCGGAGACCGTATTTGTTGTATTTGTCCCAATATTTCCTTCCATCTCCCCACCGGCGCTGACATTTCCAATTGCTGTAGAATTAAAATCGGACATTCTCCCATTCAAACAATCTTGTTTATTGCCTTCAATAATTGTTGAGTTACGTGCGAAAGAGCCCTGGCTGCTGCCTTGTGTGGAGTTAGGCTCTCAGAATCCTTCCGTAGCATTCAAGGACAGCCCTTGGTTGACTTGAAAACCACTCTTGGAACCAACTCGATCACCTGGAAGAAACAACCGTGTGGGATTTTCGCTGGAGCCTCCTGAGTTGTCCAAGGGCGTGTTCTGGGTGATGTTTGATGCACTCATCGTTGCGGGTGCCTTCGCAATGTAGAAAGTCGCCGCCATTGGAGGCCCTAATTGATTTGTATCACAAAAATGTTGAAATTTGATGAGAAAATAAGTCCCGTCGACTGGGTAAACAATAAAAGTACATATCGGTGAGATCCAGAGCCTTCTGGTGCCTCAGGCCCGGCATGGTATTGTAGATTTCGTACCAGCGAAAAGGGGAACTTCGGAGGCGTTTGCGAATGAGGGTGTAATGGAGAAGGTTAGATTTGTTTGAAGAAAGTGGAGGGTTTGTGCTAGTGATGGGCCGGTTCAGGAAGGTGCGTCAGGGTCTATCATAACCAGTATGTGTGGTTGTGTGAGAGTTGTGCTTGTAGATAATGTGGGTACGTTTGCGGTCTCGAGAATGAAAATCTCGACCCCATTGGTGTTGGAAGATACTGAGATATTGTCGTATGAGAATATAAGTTCTGTTGAAGGATTGAATTCCGGAAGTCCGATGTCATCAGGAAAGGTTGACCGGCTTGCGCAGAAGTCGTTGATATTTGCGTATTGAGTGAGAGGTAAAGTCCATAGAATACAGCGAAACTATGCCCCCGCATAACGAAAATAAAGTATAGAAGTTTATAGGTGCAGATGCTAGTACGAAAAGGGGCCCGTTGCGGACGGATTGCGGGAGTGAACGTGTAAGTATGCGAAACGACTCAGAAATGAAAAGAAGTAGAAACTGACGAAAAAGAAAAAAAAAAAAAAAAAAATTACTCCAAATATTCCCATACGCGTTGCATAAGTAGGAAATAGCAAAGCAAGGAAAATTGAGGAAAATGGAGACCAAGGAATTTATATCTATCAGGATGTATATCAAGACTCCGGCACTGTAGAGTACTTTTTCGGAGACGTTTAGAGTGAGCAACCCCAGCATTTCGGAATACAGTGAAACCTCTCAAAATTCCACTCTCCCATATTTTCATACCTCTAATAATTCCAGGCCTTCTCCGGCGACCATTTTGATTCTATGGGGAAACTGCGAAAATTTTCCAGCCTCCCGGAAGTTCCAGTTTCCAGCCTTGTCGGGGAAAAATTTCCAGGAATTTTGCTTAAAAAAGTCTTACATTTTGTCGTGACTTAACCTCGAAGAGAGAATTTTAGACCCAAAACTGCATGCCCTTTCCATAAAGTTCTTAGATTGTACTTGTACATATGCCCGCTAAACTGACTTTCTTGTCGTTCAGTCACTAGACGTACAGGGACACGTAAAAATAATGGAAAAATACAAAAGGGAACCTCGTAAATGTTCCCAATTATTTGACTTCGCTATACACCTTCATGGTAATTATCACGCCCTTCAATAGATGTAGAATTAAATAGTTCATACATATCTTTTTTAATTTTTATAAGAGATTATAATTTACCGAAGCTTTTGCGTTTGGGGTTCGTGAAACATCTGCCACGTACACGTGACTAATACCACTGCCAAGAGATTCTCATATTTCCAGCTCTCCAATAATTCCAGCCTGGATCGGGCACCGACGCCCTGGAATTATGGGAGGTTTCACTGTATCCCTGTGCTGACGGATCCGCACTGTCCAATCGTACCTGTTGGCACCCCTCGTAGAACCAGTGCTGGTGGACCTCGACTGACCGGCCAATCGATAAGGGTCACTTGGAGGCTATGACCCGGTCGCAATGGGTCGTAATGGGTCGTATGCGTTACTGATTGATAAGCATTTGTATAGAGCGTACCCTAAGCTTTGTAGGTAGAGATTCGAAGTCACGGAATGTTGAAAGCGGCACTCTTTTTCAGATTGCATAATGGCGGTATTTGCTATCGGCAATTGAATCAATTCGGTTGCCGAAATTAAGAAACGCCGAGGATCGTCCAGTTACGTTCTAGAATCGCCTTCTTCAGCTACGCCTTTTAAGGAGTAACTGAGACGTTTTTGTGACGTTTTGCGTCGTTTCTGTGAGCTTATGTATTGCTTCAGCACCAAAACTCTCAAACAAATACCGAGTGATGAAGCATGATTCATACATGTGATCAAAATAACCTTAAATTTTCGCTCCGTAATTATTATCTCTCTACAGAGTTATAAAATAATGACGTGTGAGTTTGGCGAACACCAGCTGGGGATGACAAAAATGTGTAAGAAGAAAAAATGGGGGGAAGTTGGTGGGGTTGTCGGGTCTTTAATTCTCGCTTGCACATCCACGGGCGGCATGCCAGCCTCAAGATAACACGCATGAACCGTGTCGTGGTTTTGGTTCCTAGGAACTTTGGAAGTACTAAATTAGGCTGAGTCTAGATTGATGTTTATATTTGCTCTAAGCTGCGCAATTTTGCTTAGAACAAAAAATTTATATAATATCAATTATGTTAAACAGAAATTAAACCGTTGAATTTGAAGTAGAAAGTTTGTAGGTTTCGAGGTGAAAAATAGTGCTGAAAATCTTCTTGAAAGCACTCGTATTACTCAACCTCCACCTACTGGCCAGAGCAAAACTCAAAAACATCAAGAAACACTTCGCGGTTGATTTTCCGAGTTTGGCTGGGGCTATTTCTAAGACTTCTCGAACTTTTTGAAGTACATAACTGGCGAAGGGTCTTTTGTTTCTGAAGAGGAGGTCATAGCAGCTGCAGTTGGTGACGCAAATTACATGGACACTGCCGATGTTTAGATTAGTCGTTTGCGAGGTGTCGAGCAGTACGTAGTAAAATGGAAAAATGAGTGTTCGCCGTCCAGCAGTGTCATCTACTATCACTCGATGCTGGCTCTGACGTTAGTTGAAGGTAACTGACCCCTGGATCTCGGATTTTAAACTGACCCCCTGGTCATTGCGAAAATTACGTGGAACAAGCTCGTCTCCGAATGCCCTCACTGCAAGGGCCCTCCAGAGACACTGGGGCACGCCCTTTTCGAATGTCCTGCCCGTGCCGTCTCCAGACTCGCTTTCTTGCCAGAGTCAGCGGTAATCGAGGGTTGCTGGAGTTCCTCAGAGCTCGTCACAAAATTTCGCACACTACATTCAACCAATGAAAACCGGTTATTCATGGCGACAAGGATGAAAAAGTTGTGACTTTCGTGTTCTGTGTTTCTTCTCTGTGCTTTCTGTTCTCCCTGCTTTCGTTATATTTTCTTGGTTGGAATTGTCTGCTTGAAAGGGGGATTTACTTTTCTCTTCCGCTGTGTTTCGTCTGCTTCTCTTTCTGTTCCACAGTGTTGGCAGTGACCAGCGGTCATTGGAAAATTCAGGTTCGCAGGGTCAGAGACTCCAGTCACGATTCCGCAGCTTAGTCATACACCGTGTGCAATTTCATGATGCATGTTTTTCGAAAACGAGATATCAAGAACTTTTATTGAACTATTACATAACTCAACACCAACCGCCGCAGCAATAAAATACTCTTCAGTAGCAAATCTACAGCTCCAGTAGTGCCTTGATCCACTGCTCAAGCCATGTTGTCGTTTCAGTCTCCGGTAAAAAGGTTAGTCATCGCTTCGGGAGTATGTTCCTCTGCTGCGGGATTTCTGACCGATTCGTTTATTATATAATATAGTTGTATGTGTTGGACTTTTTTTTAGAGACCTACTAGTGATTCCACTCCTCACCTCGCTCAGGTGTTTTAATTGTGGATTGTAATTATTATCAAAATCCATGAAATGAAACTAGTTTATTTCTTTTGTACTTGGGCAATATGTATATTGAGGTTTGAGTTGAAATATATTTGTAATAGATTTTTTTTCCTCATTACCGACGGTTTAGGGTACGACACACGACCCATACGGGTCGCTGCAAACACTATCTCTCCGTGCTTTTGTGCCTTTTACCTTCCGGGTGTTCGATTTTTATTACGCCATAGCTTAGTACTTCATGCAGAAGGTTTGTACCGAACAAATACAGACTAATACTGCATGTGGAAGGTTTATAGCGAACAAATATAAAGGTTTGTACCGAGCAAATATATAAAATACCGAACAAATATAAAAGGAGTCAAATTAAAAAAAAAAAAAATTCTTATGAGTGAGGTTTCTTTTCTTCATCCCGTTACAGTTCGTCATGAATTGCTACTTCCATTTATGCGGCAACCTAGCCAGTGTAGGTCTCCCTCGATACCCCCTCCAGGTATCTCGCGGAACTTATTTCTCTTCGTTTCAGCCTCAGCCGCCAGGAGCTCGAATGGGAGCATGGGGGAGGAACACAAGTACTATCGGAGAGAATAAGGGGTTTATTGTTATGAAGCCTGGTGAGGGTGTCTTGTTCTTTAACAGTGAGTATCACCACCTTTCCCGGATTTCGACAGGAAACAGTAAAAGTCTAAGCCTGCAAAAAATGACAGATGTTTTCCCGGTTAAAACTGAAATCTGGATTTTCCGCCATTTTCTGGTGCGGTACGGTAAATCTTCGAACACCGCATCAAGAAGCAATGCCTTCCCCCCTCATTGGCCTCCTCGCCGGCTTTCAAAATAACCTCAATAGTGCCTGGCCTTAGAGACGGTGGTGCATTTGTGAAATTTATTTCACCGAATCTTGTTGAGACGGAGAGAGTTATTCAAGACTATCTTAAAGAGAAGCTCCTGAAGCTATGGTTTTCTCCCTTCCAGCGAGTAAGATCATATTTGGTCAGGGGCAAGCATGGTTGGAAGATCTTTACAGATTCCCGAGTACCGGGTTAAGGGTTGAATTTGTCGGCGGTGCTGGAAAGGCATTGTCAGAGGAAACGTTGTATGTAATTTTTAGAAGATATGGGAAAATCGCCGATATTATACGTTAGTCATCAGATTCAAAGGAATTGCCGAAGTTTGCAATTATCCAATTTGTTAGGATGCGAGGTGCCACGGCTGCTAAAAATTGCCTTCACGGGTACATGGTCCCCCGAGATGGAAGCGGTTACAAGGAAGATGGACGATGTCATTTTGCGAATTTTTTACCAAAGGATGAAAGCACACTATATCCGTGATTGGCTGTTCAACCATCCGCAAATTCTTTGCCGGGGGGTGGGGGCACGTTATGTCCGTGGCTCGTTATCCAATGATCCGCGGATTTTAGTGCCCATATTAGCAGCCGTCATAGCAATGATCACGGTCACCGCTTTGGACCCTGTAAAAACTTGGTTCATCAAAGTCAAGATTACGGGGTCGCTGGGTTTGAGTGAGAATCAAAATATTTAGGATGGCTGAAAAAAACACAACATCGTTATGCTACCTTTGATGAGGGAAGAGCGGGACATGGACAATCTTGCAATACTTTGGGGTGAGCGAAGAGATTCCATTGAATTTCTGAAGTTCTGGTTACGGGAAACTCCAGAGACATTCATCGTCGTCCAAGGACTTCGAGACTCTTGGAAGCAGGAGCTCCTCGATACCATCCTTGGTGACTGAAAGGAAAAATGTATTTGTGATCGACTGTGAACCGTGTTGCACGAGGAGGCAGACGAAAAAAAACTAAATTCTCTAACGAACGAAATATCTGGACAAACAGCCTGCACTATATCCTCTCCGTTCCCTGGCACAAAAACCCAAAGTAAAGAACAGAAAACAAACGAAACGCCAAATGCCCCCGAATATTCCCGCATCCTTCGACGGAATTAAACATCCCGAAAGCTCCCGCAATCGATACATCCTTTAATGGACTCCAACATCCCTAACGTTCCCGTAACCGATACATCTGATGGACCGAACGTATTTGCAACAAACCGATCAATGAAGCCCACGGAGACTCGGCTACCATTGCCGCCGCTGCTGCCGCCCAGGTTGGGTACCGTCCGATTTCTTACGGTTGAATACCTTGAGCAGTCTACTGGATCTTCCTGGTCAGAGAACTATCGGCACGAGTGCCGGATTCTTCCAGAAGTTGGACACGCAGTTCAACAATATTTTACACAATACGAGGGCTGCGTTGAGGTCTATAACTCTGGAGAGCCGAGGGAATAGTGAGAAAGAAGCAGCGATGGGCGATGCGGACTATCTCTTAGTGCTCATCCAGAAAGCAGGCCAGTGTTTGTGATTGACAACTTTTTGCACATGGAGGGAAAATAGCATCATTTATGAGAAGTTATCTGATTGGTATGAAATCCTTCCGAGTTGAAAAGCTGTTTGGGGTTAATTCCTGGATGGTTGGGTAGTTGCTGACTTTCGTGTGTAGGGCCGCATTTTTTTATCGGCCAATGTTGCACATGTGATATTTCTCATCAAGAACATAACCTTCTCGAAATCTCTCGCCAAATCTCTCCTCGACCGCGTTTTTCACTCCGTGGTTCTTGGTGACGCAAAGCCAGAATCAGTAAAATGCTCTTTCCTATCTCGGTGATGTACTCGCGCCTGGTGAAGGTAAAAAATTTGACAAAAAGAACCTTGGTTTGAAGTTCGACGAATCTATCCAAGCTCTCGGTGGAAGATTAACAGATCTGAAAATTCTAGGCGGAAAAATTAAGACGAGGGAAATACTGAAGTAGGCTGTGAAGGAGATTGTGGAAAGCTCCGCGTCAAAGATTCTGAACCTTTACTTATTGGACGGAGACGTCAAGAAAAGGAAGTGGATTCCTGAACAGGTATGGCTTGTGGTAAAGGAACTGGTGGAGAAGGAACTGTTGGGATATGACGAAGATTCCACCACAACCTTTTCGAGGTGGATGGTAAGGTGATTATCCAGACTTTGGAGTAGGTGGGAATGATTTTAGTGGTGGTTGAGAACGGAAGACCGTACGCTAATTAAGCCAGGAAAACCGGTGTATCAGATGGCGTTTAGAAAACTGCTTGAAGACAATTTTTTAAAGGCAAGGATGGATTTCGAATCATTGTAGACATTGATTAAGTTGGAGAACCCGACTATTGTAAAAGCGGTTCGTCACAAAAAGAGACATTTGTTATAGTGGTTATAGACTATGAGTGCTCCCACTGGCTATGGTAGTGTTGCTATCACCTACCACAGGTTTCCATAGCAACCAGTAGTCACCATAAAAAATATCTCTTTTTGTGATGTTGAGCAACTGGGACTACTGGTGCAGCTGAGAGGGACAGAAGATTCTTTGTTGGAAAAGGCAGGAGATGTGCAGAAGAGGATCGTGGAGATGGAATTAGAGGTAAAGGAGTTAGAGAAGTTACATTGTCAAGGCCGAGTGCTATCTCATGACCCAGGACGAATGGCTCACTTACATGTGCATCAATCAAAATATCTCTGCTGTTTGATGTGAAATTGCAAGCAAAATGCAGCTACCATTTCAATTCTCTCTGTAACTAAACAACAACGACGAAAATGACTGCTTCAACACGAAGTATCTCAAAAAAGCCTGCAAAGTAGCTGATATTGCTCGCGAAGCCAAATGCTAGACAGCGATCTTGAGCCCTATTCCTCCATCTTCTCCCCTAAAACCTTATACTTCCGCACCTTTTTTTCCCCCTCACCGTGTCCTGCTGTATCAGGCAAAACGCTAATTGTGTCCAAGACCGCTGCGAATACAATATGGAATCTCTACGACGCATGATTCCAGAGGCTCTAGCATCCGTAAAACCGAACACTATAGCCGCTTTTTGCGTCCGTTGTGCGCGACGAAGGGAAGCTTATCGGCAAGGCATTGCATATGATAGAAGAATCTTGGAGTTATACATCTCATCGGGGAGTGTGAGTAGCTGGAGAGTATTCGTAAGATGTTTTTTTTTTTTTTTTTTAAATCTATCCAAGGTGATCCGTGCGAAGTATGCATAGGGGCTCGGGAAAATAATTGCTGTACATGTACATATTAGTCATCAAAACGAATGACCCTTGGGGGTCGATTACTCATAGATGTCTGGCACCATATATCATGGTGACACAGGACACAAACGTGACCCGGGACACCTTGCGCAGCCAGTACACAATAACATAAAAAATTACATGAGGATCGAGGAGATGGAATGAGAAGTAAAGGAGTTAGAGAAAAGACTTTGAGGAAAGATTTCTATGGTTGGAAAGGGGAATTTGACTGAGATTGGTATTGAGATTTTTATACCGGCTGGCGTTTTCTTTTCGATGGAAGGAAGGTAAACTGCTTACATTTGATATCCACTCTATGTATATATGACAACTATTTTTGGTGCAGGAGTAAATCAATTTCCTTTCTCTCTCAAATTCCTTGATCCTTAAATAATTGGCAGAAGTGAGAATATTGAACATAATTTCTCACTCGGAATCTTGGAGTGCTGACTCATTGAACGGGCTTATGTTTTTTTTTTTTTTTTTTTTTTTTTTTTTTTTTTTTT
>JABYPW010000510.1:0-24344 GCA_016880775.1 Phymatotrichopsis omnivora | reverse complement strand
CCACTGACCTCAACACCATAGGACAAATGTCTTGACTCCGTCAAGAGATTGAATGCTACAACACCGGTGTCACTCTTGCAATGACCCCACGCTAGCTGACATCTAGTGCGAAAATCAATAAACAGAATCACGGCTCCCTGGTGATCACTGTTATCGACAACAATAACGAGGCCCGTATCCTCAAGGGTCTCACTATCCTCAACAAGACCCGTCGCACCGTCAAGTATATTCCCTTCGGTGCTGACACCCAATGCTCCCGATGCTCGAAGTTTGGACACCCCGTCCAGAACTGTCAATCACCTCCCTGCTGCCGACTTTGCACCGGCCCCCACACCATCTCCGAGCACACCTGCGGTGTTGCTGACTGCAAACAACCAAAAGGCTTTGCCTGCGAGAACACCATTCTCCGATGCACCAACTGCGCCGGCCCCCACAAAGCGAATGATCCGATCTGTATGATGCTAATCCAGGCCAAACTTCCCAAGTCTAACAGGAAGGATAAGTCCACCACTATGGGGGGAGTTTAGTTTCTCCTTTCTTGCCTTGTTCTTTCTCTCGCGATATAACTAGTGTTTTTCTACTTCGGTAAAGTGCGGAGGAGTTTGCGCATTTCTCTTTCTCTTTTCTCTTTTATTTTCCGCTCGGTCGCGTAGTCTACGTAGGGGGTTTTTCTTTCATTGTTTTAAGGTTCGCCTAGCAATTGCTTTTCCCCAGTCAGCTTTTGTACGTAGTTGTCTGCACTTTCTTTTCCTTTTTCTTTCTTTCCTTTTGGGTTCCCGGTACGAGTAGGTGGAGGGTCATCCTGTAGTCTCGGTTATGTTCTTGCTCTTGGTTGAGTGTAAATGCCCTGCCAGGACTATGGGATGTAAAATAAATAAGTGGGAATAAAAGAAAGGTCTTTTTGTATGCTAAGGTAGTACCTATGATAGTTTCTGCTTATTATAATATAAGGGGGAAGAAGTAGAAACTGAGAGGCCTAAATTCTCATATCATAGGATTTTGATTTCCTATTAGTTACTATTATATAGATAGGGCATATATATTCAATTAAGAATAGAGATATAGTCGCATACATAGGAGTGTCAGGTATGTATATTCATTTGCTTAGCACTATTAGGGTAACCTTTATACAGCTAATTCTCATATCATATTAGCTTGAGTTCTTTAATACTACTCTCCCTACCCTCTTATAGTCTATTGAAAAAGATTTAAAAGTCTATTTCTACTCTTTAGGCTAGTCAACAGTTGATTAAATAACATTTTAAATAACTCAAGGCTAACTCCTAGCTTTACTATATTACAACTATAGCCTATGCCCTCCCTAAACTAGCTCTTACCAAATCTATTAAAAACATATAGTTGGAGATATAAAAAACTGCTAAAGCTATAAAAAAGCTTGCTTCCTTATAGAAACTATATTTAATTGTAATAACTGGCTAAGCACTACTTATACACCCAATGTAAGAGTCAACTAGGTTGTAGTGAACTACCATGATCACTCCTTAGCCAAGGTTATTAAGAGTCAAAAAGGTAAACCCTGGGCTATAGTATAGTCTAATGCCACCAACCTTACTACTACCCTAAACTATATATCTAAGTAACAGTGAGAGATAATTGTTAACATTAAAGAAGAAATCTCTGACTTTAAACCTATTATAGTACAAGATGAAGTCAATGTAATGAACCGTGGTCATGTACTTTCCTACTTATAATGTTCTCCTTGTATTTCCTATTGTTAGTGATATTGTTTAGAATTCTGTGATAAGAATTATAAAGTATAACACGGTCATATAGGGTTACTCATGTTTAGCTGTCTACCTTGTGGAGGTCATGAGAATAGTGTTTAGATTAAATGACAAATGGGAAAAGGTCATGTAGACAAAATAGGTTTTAAAAGAGACTGCTCTAGAAGGGAGGCAGTGCTCTTGGTAGTTAGTATATAAAGAGAAGGGAATCCACGTAGTCCTGTATTTCTTCTCTTTCTTCTTCATACAGTATCTTAAGTATACACTATAGGAATAAAGAGTTATTCCTGCAAACATTTAGCACATTGTTATCTCACTCCATGTGTACCTCTCAAGTCCTCCAAAGAGTTGTGTATCTTCTTCAATCCTGATTTACCCCTAAATACTAATATAGACTAAGAATCAGTTGTATCACTGAAGGAGTTATCCTTTACACTAAACTGCATCATTAAGAAATCACCATCGAAAAAGATACATGAGAATCTAGGTGACATTATATGTCATCCACAGTAAATAGGAACTCCCGAGAAGAGGTACCCCTATTCACTGTTGAGGAAATCACTAGGCTGCTGCAAGGCAAGAACCTGCTTCCTCTAGAAGAACTTAAAGACCTTCAAGTCCTACCCCCAGAAGAGGAATTGTAGATTCCATTTCAACCCAGAGGTCCAGGCCAGGCTAGTATAGGAACTAGCATCACTAAAGGTATTTCCTGAGAGACCAGCAAAAGCTCAGAAAGTTTGGTGCAGCAACTATAGTTAGAAAGTCAACATTATTGACCACCACCTATACTGTAAGACTAGGGAGCAGCAGGAACTTGAGAAGGTAGCTACGCCACAGTGGAAAAAGGATTTATATATTAGAAACTGCGATAGGCAAATCCACATATTTTGCTACAAAGACTACTACTGTGATAACCATTGGGACAATAGAATCTACTTCAACCACTGAGTGCCAGGTACTACAAGTGGTAACAGTCACCCCAGACCTAGGGAAAGCACCAGTACTATGCTTATACCTGTGGTCAGATACTAAAACTGTAACAGCAAGTTTTCTGTTAGATGAGGAATTAGAGGATACTGCCCTCAAATTCCTGGAATATTTTAGGAAATCTAAGGTTAACAACCTTACAGTTGAAGTCACTATTCTCCCAGACATAGTCAGTACACCAGGAGAGTGAAGATAAGATTGTTCTCTATCTGTATTAAGATGATCTTGTTATGCTATATCAGAACCACCCTGTCACCATAGTCTAGCTTGACAAACTCAGAATCCTCCTACTCACTGTCCTAGACCCTAGTATCGACAAGTTCCTAGTAGTAAAAAGGTATAGGCATTAGTCAATGTCTACTAAGGAAAAGCTCCCAGGCCTACCTAAAGATCCAGAAGAGGTATACCCCCTCATAGGTGTAGAGGAACTACAGTTCTGGTGAGACATCTACAACCTTAATAAGACCCAAGCTATCGTACAGTACCAAAGGATTAGAGACTAGATCAGGGAACACTATAATTCCATTGTTGACAAAGAAGAAGAGGTTGAGGACCTAAGACAACAGCAAGTTACAGATCAGCAACAAATTGAAAGCCTCAACAAGGAGCGGGTACCAGAAAGCAAATAACTTGAAAATCTGAGGCAAGAATGGATCACACTCCAGCGAAGGATCAATACCCTAAAATAAGAACTAAAAGAGGAGTAATAAAAAGTATGAGAAATGATTAAGCTAGCAAAGCTCAAGGACCCTGAAGTATTCGATGGAAAGGATTATGCCTAGATAAACCTGTTTGTCACCAGGTGTATAGACACCTTTGAGGTTAATGAGGACAGGTTTAAGGATAAGGGCTATAAGATTAAATTGGTAGTATTATTCCTGAAGGGACCAGCATAAAAGTGGTACATTGCCAGAAGGCTGAAGAACTCCAAGAATAGAAAAGTGTAATAAAATATGGTTATGTACTTTCCTACTTATTATGTTCTCCTTGTACTTCCTATTGTTAGTGATGTTCTTTGATGTTCTGCATTATGAATCATGAAGTATCACTTAGTCATGTATGGTTACTGATGTTTAGCTTTCTGCCTTATGTAGGTCATGAGAACAGTGTTTAGATTAAATGACGTATGGGAAAGGGTCATGTAGACAAAACAGGTTTTACAGAGACTGCTCTATAAGGGAGGCAGTGCTTTTGGCGATTGGTATTTAAAGAGAAGGAAATTCACACAGTCCTGTATTTAATCTCTTTTTTCTTCCTATAGTATCTTAAGTATACACTATAGGAATAAAAAGGGTTATTCCCACAAACCTTCAGCACATCGTTGTCTTGCTCTATATGCACATCTTAAGTCCTCTAAAGAGTTGTGTATATTCTTCCATCCTGATTTACCCCTAAACTGCAATATAGGCTGAGAACTAGTTATATCGCTAAAGGAGTTGTCCTTTACACTATATTACATCATTCAGAAATCACCATTGGAGAAGATATATGAAAGTTCAGGTGACATTAGATGTCATCCCCAGTCAACTAGAACTTATAAGAAAAGGTACCCCAGTTCACTGTCAAGGAAGTCAACAGGCTACTATAAGACAAGAACCTGCTCCCTCTAGAAGAACCTAGAGTCCTTCAAATCCCACCCCCTAGAAGAGGAATCACAGAGTCTTTTTCAACCTATTGGTTCAGGCCAGGCTAGCACAGAGATCAGTATCAGCAAAGGTATTTCCTAAGAGACTAGCAAAAGCTCAGAAGGTTTGGTATAGCAACTACAGTTAGAAAGTCAACCCTGTCGATCACTACTTACACTACAAGACTCAGGAGCAGCAAAAACTCGAGAAGGCAACTACACTACAGTGGAAAAAGTGTTTCTATATTAGAAACTGTGATGGATAAATCCACGGATTCTTCTACAAATACTATTGCTGTGATAACCATTGGGACAACAGAATCTACTTTAACCACTGAGTACCAGATACCACAAGTGGTAACAGTCACCCTAGACCCAGGGAAAGCACTAGTACTATGCTTGTACCTGTGGTCAGATACTGATTCTATAATAGCAAGTTTTCTGGTAGATGAGGAATTGGAGGACGCTGCCCTCAAATTCATAGAACATCTTAGGAAATCTAAGGTTAACAACCCCACAGTTGAAGTCACTATTCTCCCAGACATAGCCAGTATACCAGGAGAGCGAAGATAAGATTATTCTCTATCTATACAAGGACGATCTTGTTGTGCTATATCAGAACCACCCTGTTACCCTAGTCCACCTTGACATACTCAGAATGCTCCTACTCACTGTCCTATACCCTAGTATCCACCAGTTCCTATCAGCTCAAAAGGTATAGGCATTAGTCAATGTCTACCAAGGAAAAGCTTCCAGACCTACCTGAAGATCCATAAGAAGTGTACCCTCTCCTAGGCCTAGAGGAACTACAGTTCTGGCAAGATATCTACAACCTCAATAAGGCCCAAGTTATCACACAGTACCAAAGGATTAGAGACTGGATCAGGGAACACTATAATTCTAGTGTTGAAGAGGTTGAGGACCTAAGACAACAGCAAGTTATAGATCAGCAATAAATCGAAAGACTTAAAAAGGAACAGGTACTAGAAAGCAAACAACTTCAAAATCTAAGGCAAGAATAGATCATACTCCAGCTAAGAATCGATACCTTACAACAAGAACTAGAAAAGGAGCAATAACAAGTATGAGAAATACCTAACCTAGTAAAGCTTAAAGACCCTAAAGCATTCAATAGAAAGGATTATACCTAGCTAGACCTGTTTATCGCTAGGTGTATAGACACCTTTGAGGTCAATAAGGATAGGTTCGAGGATGAAGGCCACAAGATCAAGTGGGCAGCATCATTCCTGAAGGGACTGGCATAGAAGTGGTATATCACCAGAAAGCTGAAGAACTCTAAGAATGGAAAAGCACCCAAGGAAATATGTTCAGCCTTTCAGGAAGCCATAACAAAAGTATATGATGATCCAGATAAGGACAATACTACTTACTGGTAGTTAGAAAACCTCACATAGAAGGGGAATGTGTCTGAGTATTGTGTAGACTTTGATGGTCTTGCATTCAATGCTAATCTACCTGAAGATAACAGGATAAAGATACTCCTATTCAAGAAAGGACTGAAAAGAAAAGTCTAGAAAGGCCCTGGCCTACTAGTCAGATCTCCCTAAGACATACTCAGAGTTTACACAACTATGTACCTAGTTAGAAAGTCAACTTGAGTCAATCCTAAAAAAGGAAGAGAAACCTACCAGTAAGTCCCAAGAGGAACAGCAGAAGTAAGGCTTTAAGAAACAGAACAAATTTAGCAACTACCACTAGAAAGGACAGCACCAGGAAAAAGAAAAATCACTCATGAAGAGAGGGATCACCGTAAAAACAAAGGCTTGTTTTTCAATTGCAGAAAAGAGGGACATTATACCAACAACTGTCTAAAGAAAGAAACTAGCAAAGAGTGAAAGGTCACTAGTGCAAAAGTGGCAACTGTTACAATTCAGTCAGGAAACTCCAGGAGTCAGAACTAGATAGTGGTCTAGCTCTAAGGAAATCACAGGGGAAAAGCCTTACCTAGAAAGCTACCAGAATAGCAAAGTCGGAAATGTTTTTGGAAGGAGAACATTTAATAGTGTAAGCAACATTAAATAACACTATGAAGTACCATGCCCTATTAGATATAGGGGTAACTAGTTTCATATTTATGGATCAAATATTTCTGCAGAGAAATGGTTTCACTATGTCAAGGTTATAGACCCTAAGGACCTTAACAGTTGTTGATGGAAGACAAGCAAGTAGTGGAAAGATTACCAAGGTCACTAAAGTGGAAATCTAGGTTAGAACAAAGAAAGAACAAGTGTTGTTCTACATTATGAAGTTAGCAGATTACCATATCCTATTAGGATTGCAGTGGCTACAGCACCATCAAGTACAATTAGATTTCAGAAGAAATTAGCTCACCTTCCTAGAGGAGGAGAGGAGAAGTAGAATTAACATTACCACTATTAGAGCAGTACCCTTTGAGAAAATAGCAACAAAGAAAGATAGCAAGCTATATACCATCAGTGTTACAGAATCTACTGAGGAAAGGGAGGCACCAGAAATAATACTACTAGAGAAGTTGGTACCAGAGGAGTACCATAAATATTTCCACCTCTTTGAAAAAGAAAAAGCAGATGCTTTACCACCACATCGAAAGATCAATCACAAGATTCCACTAATTAAAGGAAGTGAACCACCATGGTTACCTACCTATGGACTATCAGAGGTACAGCTACAATAGCTAAGGAAGTACCTGAAAGAGAAACTATCCAAAGGATTCATCCAGGAGTCACAGTCTCTAGCTGGTGCACCTATATTGTTTGTAGAAAAGAAGGACAGATCACTCTACCTATGTGTTGATTATCGAGGACTCAACAAAGTCATGATCAAAAATCGCTATCCATTGCTATTAATCCAGGAAACATTAGAACAGTTGAAAGAAGCAAAGATCTATGCTAAGTTATATCTGAGACAGGCATGTAATTCAGTCAGAATTGTATAAAGTGAGGAATGGAACACTGTATTCTACACCAGATATGGTCATTATGTGTATAAGGTTATACCTTTCAGTCTCACAAATGCACCAGTAATGTTCTAAGCATTCATCAATGACATCCTAAAAGATTATTTGGATGTTTTCCATGTTGTCTATCGAAATGATATATTGATCTTTTCAAAAAACCTAGAACAATACATCAACCATATATGAACAGTTTTGAGAGAACTAGGGAAAACAAAGTTTATTGCAAACCTGAGAAATGTGAATTCTATGTTACAGAAATAGAATTCCTTGGATATATTATCTCCCCAGAAGTTATTGCCATGGATAACAAGAAGGTTAAAGCAGTCCTAGGATGGGAAACACCAAAGTCAGTAAAGGATATTCAAATGTTCCTAGGATTCACAAACTTCTACTGGAGATTCATCAAAGGATACTCAAGAGCAGTATCACCAATCATAAAGCTATTGAAAAAGGACTAGAAGTTCAAATAGGTGAAGGAAGTAAGTGCTGCTTTTATAAGTCTCAAAGAAGCATTCATATTAGTGCCAACCCTTAGACACTTCAACCCAGAAAAACTGGTTATTGTAGAAATAGATGCATCTGATCATATGGCAGTGGGCATCCTTTCCCAAAAGTTCTAGCATGAGGATGGAAAACAAGTTTTGTACCTAGTGGCAAACTTTACCAAGAAGTTCAACCCTGTACAGTCCAACTACCTAGTACATGATAAGGAGCTATTAGCAGTTATTCTCACATTTTCAGCCTGGGAATGGCATATTGCATACTCAAAATTCCTAGTTCAAGTGATCGCAGATCACAAGAACTTGGAATACTTCATGACCAAGAGAATATTAAATCACTGATAGGCAAGATAGTCTGAGTTCCTATCAAGGTTCAACTTCTAGATATACTATCAACTAGGGAAATAGGGAGGAAAACCTGATTCTTTAACCAGAAGATCTGGAGATCTTCTAAAGGAAGTAGATGAACATCTCGTTTATCAGGAACAGATGATCATCTAACCCTACCACTTGGAACCTGCATTACAAGTGAGCTCATAGCTATATGTCCTCTTAGTAATGGTAGAAGTGGAGAGAAATCAAGATTTTAAAGAGAAAGTTAAAAGGTCTTATAACAAGGACCATGCTACAAAATCTATCCTGCAGGCCCTGCAGAAGGGAGAAGAGATATCAAGGTATGTAGAACTATCAGATTACACAAGCAGGGAAGGATTGTTATTGTATTACAACCTAGTCAACATCCGTAATGATCTAGACCTAAAACTAGAAGTACTCTAATAGAACTATGATCACATATCTGCTATACACCCTGGAAGAACCAAGACATATGAGTTGATAACAAGGAACTATTTCTGGCCAAGATTGCAGAAATATATCAACCGATATATCAGGTATTGTCAAGTATGCATGAGAGTGAAACCTGCCAGACATGCACCCTTCAGCACTTTGAAGCCCTTAGAGGTACCTGAAAAACCCTGGAATTTAATATCCATGGACTTTATAGTGGGATTGCCAGAAGCAAGGAATATGATGCAATCCTTGTAGTAGTAGATCACCTGACCAAAATGGTACACTACATCCCTATGACAGAAAAAGCAACAAGCATAGATGTAGCAACCCTATACCAACATCATATATGGAAACATCATGGATTACCAAAGGACGTTACCTCTAATCGTGGTACCTAATTTGTTTTGGAATTCTGGAGGTCCCTATCCAAAGTTTTGAAGATTAAGAGAAATCTCAGCATAGCCTATCACCCACAGATAGATGGTCAGATAGAAAGAACAAACTCAGTTCTAGAATAGTATCTGCGAATTTATTGCTATTATCAGCAGGACGATTGGGCATCCCTACTTCCTCTTGCAGAGTTTAGCTACAACAATGAAGTGTTAGAAACTACGAAAGTTAGGCCATTCTATGCAAACTATGGGTACCACCTACACTTTGTGATAGACATTGCCCTTAGGAGAACGTCAAACACCCCTAAAAGTGTCAAGCATCTCACTATCAGACTATAGGAAGCGTATGACTTATATAGGGTAGAAATCGCCTATATACAAGCAAGCTAGAAGGAAGCAGCAGATCAGTCAAGGAAACTAGCACCTGTAATAGAAGTTGGAGAAACTGTTTGGCTAAATGCAAAGAACCTGCACATTTATAGACCATTCCAGAAACTTGGTTACAAAAGACTTGGTACATTCAAAGTTCTAGCAAGAGTCGGAACTCAAGTATATAAACTGCAACTTCCTCACTCTGTGAAGATCCATTCAGTCTTCCACATCTCTCTACTAGAACTAACAAGTAAACATGAACTAGTCCCAGGCCATCGAAATCCTCTACCTCCTATGATTATCATTAAAGGAGATCGAGAGTATAAAGTTGAGAGTGTTTGCAACTATAAATGCCTTCGAGGTGGTACTCTTCACTACCTTGTCAAATAGGTCAGCTACTTCAAGCCTACATAGGAGCCTTCCTAGCACCTTGAGCACTCCTAGGAGCTCATTGATGAGTTCTACAACTGCTTCCCTAATAAGCCCAAGTTATGATGCAGATGAGGAAATGATAGAGGTCTCCCTATCTCCCACCATGGTCATACCTGTCTTCGACTAGTATGGATGAATTTAAACCTCCCCTGAAGATAGTACAGTGAAGGAGGAACCCATTGAAGACCCTACAGCATTGGGTCTTAAAACTATCACAAACCAGAGTTAGGCACCAGTCTCACCCTAAGAAAATCCCCAGCCCTATGAGCCACTGCTTTATACTCTATAGCCATAGTCTACCTTGAACCAGTAATAGCAGCAATAGGAGGAACAGGTCTTGCTACCTATTTCTCCCATATCACTGTTAGGTTCACCAGTGATGAAAGTGGACCTACAAAAAGCTTATTAGCAGTATGGGCTAATATCGAAACTATCTACCAGTCCTAGTAGATACACCCTGCCACCATTACCAATCATTTTTATTGATCCCTAGCTCCTGGAGATCAAGGAATAATACCAACCTGAGGTACTGCTAGAAGAAGTTGACAGAGACTTGGCAGGCTACTAGTATTACCCACCAATGCCCCTAAATATCTAGCTTGGAAATCTGAGGGAAAGATTGTGCTGGATAGTGGAGAATGTAAGAGATGACCACCTGCGAGAAGAAGTATCCCTCGCTGTCATAGGAGTTCCTGCTTAAAGAGGGGGATCCTGTAATGAACCGTGGTCATGTAATTTCCTACTTATTATGTTCTCCTTGTATTTCCTATTGTTAGTGATATTCTGCATTACAAATTATAAAGTATTACTCAGTCATGTACAGTCACTCATGTTTAGCTGTCTATCTTGCAGAGGTTATGAGAACAGTGTTTAGATTGAATAACATATGGGAAAGGGTCATGTAGATAAAACAGGTTTTACAGAGACTACTCTATAAGGGAGGTAGTGCTCTTGGTGATTGGTATATAAAGAGAAGGAAATCTATGTAGTCCTGTATTTCTTCTCTTTCTTCTTCATGCAGTATCTTAAGTATACACCATTAGAATAAAGAGTTATTCCCACAAACCTTCAGCACATTATTGCCTTGCTCAATGTGCATCTCTTAAGTCCTCCAAAGAGTTGTGTATATTCTTCTATCCTGATTTATCCCCAAACGTTGATACAGGCTAAGAAACAGTTGTATCACTGAAGGAGTTGTCCTTTACACTGACAAGGCCAATATTATATCTTGTTGAAAGCTGATTATATGGAAATATATAGCTGACTTCCTATAATTAGTTAGAGATAATGGCAAAGAGAAGCCAAGCTATGCCATGCTATAAGGTCATATAATAGAGGATTATCTCCAGAGTACCTAGTACAATATTGGGGGTAGAGATGGTATACTCACAAGTAAACAATGTAAGTATAACCTCCATTATAATGCAGGATCCAAGCAAGGACTTGTCTACTACCAATGTTTATAACATTCTTTCTTCATGGTCATATACTCTACACTAAGTATGAAGCTCTATCTATATATAGTGTACTAAGGGAAGAACAAATGTATCTTCTTTTATCTTGCTGTATGAAGGGTTACCGTGATAGTACTTAGCGAATTCCCTGCTACATATGTGACTATAGCTTTACCCTTAATTAGGATAAACCCAACCTATCTAAATAATAGTATCTGAAGGAGATCAAAAGTCTCTTCTTTCTTCTCGCTGTATGAAGGGTTACCCTAACAGAACCTACCAAGTTCACTCCTATGTATCTGACTATGGCTTTACCCTTGATTATGATATACCTAACCTGTCTATACATTATTGACTAAGGGAGATTAAAAGTCTCTTCTTTCTTCTTAACTATATGGAGGGTTACCCTGATAGTACTTAGCGAGTTTGCTCCTGTATATGTGACTATACCTTTACCCTTAATTAGGATATACATAACCTATCCATATATAAGTGACTGAGGAGATCAAAAGTCTCTACTTTCTTCTTAAGATGTAAAACTTTAGTGTGAGGGAAAATATAAATCATATTCTTTCTTCTTTAGGGTAAGGATGGTCTAGTGGTATAGCTCTCCTAGTCTTATTATACAGTAAGATGTAATGTTATAGGTTCAAACCCTACTCCTATCACTCCTAATATACTACGATTCCCTAATTAGTTACAGGTTTTGTAGGGTAAGTGAGTTTTCCCTGACTGTACATAGTTGCCTAATTACTAGTTCAGTCTATGTAAGCGAAGGTGACCGATGACATCAATGGATGTATAAAGAGTTACCCTAACAGTGCTTATCAAGTTTGCTCATAAATTATATAGCCATATCATATGCTCTTTATCGAGTGTGATACCCTATCTGTATATACTCTACCGAGGGAACAACAAGAGGCTCTTCTTTCTTCTTTATATAATATCTTAAGTAAACACTATAGGAATAAGAATACTATTCCTACAAACCTTCATTATACAAGATCTACTTATGATTATATCATGTAGTACCTCCTAATACATTAAAAAGTTATGTATCTTCCTCTTTCCTAATTTACCTAAAACCCACACTACAGAATAAGATATAGTTTATATCACTAAAGGAGTTATCCATTATAGACTTTTACTAGCTCTATTTGAGGGAATAGTGGAAGATTTTTACATATATTATATATATTATTTAGATCTTCATTTGCATCTATAATTTATTCATGTGTAAAAGAGGGTTATTTGTAAGAAGCCTACTTCTGAACTCTATATTTCACTATTATTTTTACAAGTGTTAACTAATCCTATAGAACTATATACTATCAATAGGTTATCTTTGCTTGGTCAGAACTCTAGTAGTGACAACACTGGTCATATAATGAAGAAGTATAGTAGAGCCTTGGACAACTAGCCACCATATAGTATATAAAGTCTAGCTAATACTCATAGTTTAGTAATATAATCCTTTTGACAATTGCAAACTAAGTTCTAAGTATTACTTGCTAACTAAATGGACTACTAAATCCAGTGTTCTATAACACTTGGTACTTTTAGATGGTTCTTTAGTAATAGCTGAACATCCATGTACCTGTGGAACCTAAAACATATCATACTATTGTCCTGATAGGGCCCCTACCTCTCTTATTTTGCAGGAGTTACTAAGCTTAGTTCTTGTCCTTATGGATGTATATGCCCCAGTTCTGTGACTGAAAAGCACTTTAGGCTACCTGCATTATGTGTGTGTATGTGTGGATATTTGTGTATGCCTATGCATAAGCAATTTACATGGCAATATAATAGTCAATATAATTATGTGTTGTTCTTGTCTTGAAAATGTAAAATATTAGCAATCATGCATATTCATAGCATGCTAAACCTATACCAGATAGTTTACTACAAAAAATTGAGGGTTTGCCGCTCGTTGAAATGCCACTTCCATACAAAATGAAAAAACTTTGTCTGCTTATAACTTAACGGCTAGGGAGCATTTTTCAATTTTTCAATTTTAGAATGATATAGTATATTTAATTTAATAAATCTACGTTTCAAACTGGTCTATTTATTGTGGTGTTGTGGTGGAGTAAATTTTGGCGTTCTCGTTGAAAATCGTGTAGGTTTACCGCGACTAGCGCCATACATGCACTCTAACGTTACCTCATTGACCCGGATCCCCTGCGCAGCATGCATATTGCCGCCGGTTACCCGACCTTGTAGTTGATTCATGGGTCCCGTGACCCCACTTAGACATCTGGACATTGCGCCCATCATCGTCCGTTCCTCTCCCCACCTACAAAGCCTCAAACCACCCAGGGTGCCAACGCTTATCACCTCGCCCATCGCCTGCTCTCGAGGTTGCCCATCTTTCAATACACTGTGGAAGGTGCAGTGACAAAATGTTTTCGCTCCAACGACTCACTACGTTCGCCTCGCGGTTGTCGATTCCGGCATCATTGACGGCCGGCCCGGTGGTGAATGGAGGTGTGAACATGTTGGGACAGTTGTGTTCGAGAACCTATTCGTCGAGTAGTTCACCGAAGAACTCAGGGACTGAGGGAGGAGAGAGGAGGATTAAGGAAGTTGTTGTTAGAGAACGGAGTTTGAAAGAGGTGGCGGGGGCGAAGGTCGAGGGGAAGGCAAGTAATATTCCGTTTGTGCCAAGCACGGACCATTTACACCCTCAAGGTTAGTTTTCTCTTTCTATTGCGAATGGAGGTTTGGAGTTCTTGAGTACTTCGAGGGCTCGGATAGGAAGGAGAGGTGCGAGTTTGAAAATCACGGAACTGTGGTGGGAATTTGTCGTCGATCGGTCTTGCAAAATTTTGTTTCTGTTTAGCTGAAGAGTTGAATACTGACATCGTCGTCCCAGACGTCGCCATCTCCGCATTCTTCGCGCAACATCGCCCGGTCTCCATCTCGCACTCCGTCCCTCTCTCCCACACCCCCAGCACCTTCTCCTCCCTCTTCACCTCCACTCCTGCAACTACCCCACCCATATCCGACTTCGAGTCCTCCAATCTCGATACCCCCGCCGTGGTCCAGCTTCCTTCGAACCTTCTCAACCTTTCCTCGACCTTCCGACCATTCCACCCTCCCCCGCCCCCGGTGCCGCAACCCTCCATTGGCCATGTTCTCTCCCAGCGCCCACACAAGCAGCTTATCACCATTGTCAAATCCACCGCTCTTGATGGATCTACCACATTCACCGCCCGTGCGTCTATGGGGTATCCCTTCTTGGAGCGCATGATGATCCGTCAGCGACGGTGGGAGGAGAGGAGAAAGGAGGTTATAGAGCAGGGACAGGAGGACGAGATGATTGCGATTAGTGTTAAGAGACAACGGAAACTCAAGATGAAGAAGCACAAGTACAAAAAGTTGATGAAACGAACGAGGAACCTAAGAAGGAGACTCGAGAAACAGGGTTAAGCGGTCAATCTGCTCTCGTCTCCACCTTCTTTTTTGGGATCTTTGTTTTGTATGGGTTTTATCAATGCCAGGATGAGTGTAGACTCATGGTGTGAATTTTTACGTTTTTCTTGGTTTCTGGGAGGAAGTCTCGATGTCACGGTCAACATGGACGATTCTGCATCAGTATAGACTGCTAGTCGTTTCTTTTTAACTATTTTCTCCTATCTGCTCGGTGCTCTTGTATTTTATGGTCTCTTTTTCCTGTCTTGGGAGAAATAAATGTACAGAAATCAATATCATATTCCGTCGTCGATGGCGCCGCATCTCGGAACGGCGTTGTCTAGCACATTTGAGAAATGTCATATGCTGGGATAATAATATATTTATTGGTATAAACGATACATTCGGAAGTCAAGACTTTGCATCGTACAACAAATACCATCCCATCGCCTTCCAACCGCGAATGAAAAAGTAGATAGTTGAATTACACACACACACCCCACGGAAAAATAGATAATAAACCCGCAAACTCCAATCGTAATGCATTTCATCAAACAATCACATGCAAAGGTTACCAATTTCGGCCATTAATCAAACGGAATCCTCGGCACTCTCCTCAACGTCTCTTTTTCACCCTCTTTCCTTGCCGCAACCGCGGCTGGAACCTTAATTCCACAGCATTCTCCCCAAGTACTATGCACATGTCTCAGTCCTTCCCTATCGACCACTACACCCTCTTCTCCCTCCTCCCTCCCCATGCTCTCCTCCGCAGTGACAATTCCACCAAACAAAAAATGCTGCATGACCGGCAACTTCCCGAGCACCTCCTTCTCATACATCTTAAGCATTCCCTGGTTAATCTTTGCCCAATTTCTCGCAGCAGATATATCATCCAGCATTGGTGAGTGCCAGCGTAGCCCGGCAGTGGTCTTGATACTGTTGATGAAGGAAATGCAGGAAAGGTAGATGTATTCTCCGCTTAACTCTTCGAGGATTTCATCGTTATGAATGGACTTGGGTCGGAGGTACGGGTGCGAGTAGAGTTGGGAGGACCCGAAAAGAAACGGGAGAAATTGGTAGTCGTCGAGGCCCCAGACTCCGTGGGAACCGGCGGGTTCAAGGTAGTAGGTTGTTTGGAGGTGGCGCATGAGAGAGAGGTAGGTGTTGAAGAGGTGGAGGATGAGAGCGGGGTAGTCGCTTGGTGTTATTAAAGATAGCTGCCGGAAGCAAAGGCTTTGAGAAATTAGTTAGGAAGGATAGAGATGGAGAGAGGGGGCGCACAGCCAGGTTATGAAGTTGAGCTCGTGCCCGGAACCGTAGTCAATTCTGGTGCGATTTCCAAAAGACTCGCAAAGGTAGCGCTTCACCTCATTGATAGAATCGTCGTTCGGTAATTCCAGTTCTTTATGAAGTTCCTTCGACCTCTATTTCAATTAGCCGTCTCCCCCCAGCCCAATATTTCGTCCTTTAGAGCCAAACTCACCTCCCAAATCGCGTCATAAAACCTCCAAAAGCTTTTATTCCCAAACCTGCTTCCCGCGGCTTCCTCCGGCGGGAACTCATCAACGTATGCCCGGACCTTCTCCAGAATATTCAGGAGCTTCTGAACAAACGAAGATATTTCCACAGGGTGGGAATTCGGGAGATTAAGGATGGAGTTATTGAGGTCTGTGATGAAGCCAAGGAGTAGGGCGTGGGATGGCGAGGATTGGAACGTTTGGAGGTCCTCCGAGGTCAGGATGCGGCGGATAGGCGTCGTAAATTCGATAGATGAGGGAGGGGGAGGGGGTGGGGCTGAGAGTGCTGGGGGTGTGCCGGGAGGTAAAGGGGGTTTGTTGAGGGAGGAAGGCATTTTTGATGCTGAATATTGGCGGTATGTAGGGAAGGAAGTTTATGTGGATAGAATGTTGTGTGCTTGTACTCAAAGATGTATGGATAACCAAGACAATTGATGTCACATCGCCAAGCCTCGCTTAGGAGAGCCTCAATCTTATCCTGCAAGTTGGGTAGCTTCGCGCCCCTCTAGCACTAAACTACCTTCAATCTTCACCCTTCACAACTACACACTCAAATTCCGAATTTTTAAAAATGGCGATGTCCAAAAGTGCGCAACTCGGCCTCCTTCACCGCGCCGATGGCTCTGCCTCTTTTACACAAGGCTCCACAACCATTATCGTCTCCGTCAACGGCCCCATGGAAGTCAAAGTCCGCGATGAGCTACCCGGAGAGGCTTACATCGAAGTTATAGTCCGCCCTGCAATTGGCGTTTCCGGTATATTTCACCTTCTTCCCCCACATTGCACCCTTCCCTGCTAACAGTGTTTTTCCAGGAACCCGCGAAAGATACCTAGAATCGCGCCTCCTCTCCGCCTTAAAACCCATCATCCTCCGCTCTAACCACCCTCGAACATTAATCCAGATCGTGGTGCAAATTGCTCAAGCCTTCAACCATAACTGCACTTCATTGCTTCTTTCCCCGGCAATCAATGCGAGTGTATTGGCGCTGATTGATGCGGGGGTGCCGTTGAAGTCTGTGGTCACTGCTACAAGCATTGTCAAAGGGGAGGAGGGATTTATCGAGGCAGAGGTGGGGGCGGAAGGGCAGAGCAGGTTTGTGTTGGGATTTACGAGTATGGGGGAGTTAGTATTTGTGGATGCTGAAGGGGCGTTTGATGTCGGGGAGTTTGAGGAGGCGGTGGAGGTGGGGCGCCGGGTGTGTGTGAAGAGGAAAGAGGAGGATGTGGAGATGGAGGAGGAGGAGATGAGGATCGGAGTCGGGGAGGTAGTAAGGGACGTGGTGGAGGGGAAAGTGAAGCGAGATTTGCGGTGGAGGGAGTGATGGTAATGGTGATGGTGATGTTGAACGGTAGTTGGTGAGGAATTTGGAAAGTTTTGTGCATATTATTATTCATGGCGTTTGGGATAATTCTGAATTCACGGAAAAGATTTTTTTTTTTTTTTTTAGAGAGAAACCAATTATTGGTGTTTTATTAGGGGCGAGAATATATGCTACATTCTCTATACCGCCTTGTGGAAGGTGCGCTGACATTTGAAATTCATTGACACCAATACCCCAAGCTAGACCAATTTTCTACAACAGTTTCCTGGCAATATCAAGCCCCGAGATGCGATAGAATACCCACAATGCCGTACTAAGACCAGTGGAACTACCTGCATACATTGAAGTCCTAGCTGCAAAACTGTGTTCATAAGACTTTTTTGCATGTGGCATTGCAAATTAAATGCGCAATTGGTTCCACTGACCCGTGCTTCTACCTACACTCTCAACTAATAAATAATCACGTACATTCTAGCTGAGAACAATTCAAATTTCCTACCCTCCACAACATGCTAACTGCTTTATTCGACCTGATTCATATGCTTAACAACCTCAAATTCTTCGTGTAGCCACTTTCAATAAGTTACCGGATTCGATATTGCTACCGGGAGTGCCGTTTTTGGCCCCCACTTTCCATGGCTTTGTTATTCTGTCATTCGAGTGATGAACGGTGACCCAGACTATCATACAATGAAGCTCCGCTAAGCATGTTCAGTGCCATCAATGCTGAAATTGCGCTTTACATTGATTGAATCATTTATTCCAATATAAGGTATTTTTAATTGCCGTCTTCAGACCATTGATACTCTTTAAATGTGTTTACTAGTGGGATGAACCTCAGAGTGTAAGAATATATAAATCATGATTTACGGGTATACGCCATGATTTTTTTAGTCATGTATACATGAAAATAAATAAAACGTGGAAACTTCATTGAGTAAAACCTAAAAAACGTAGTTCTTTATCAGAGTAAGGTAGTGGTATGTAGCGGTTTACGGCAACGCTGGCTGCCACCTTTAAGTTCCTCATTTACTTACGCTGCCATCATCCTTAAGGTTTGCCATAGAAGGATTCAACAAATTTGTTTTCCTACATTTATACCAGTGGTATATTTAGGCATTTGTTTCCTGCATGCCAGATTGAAAAATTGTTACCGTCAATTGGGTGAATCTGGGGTTCGCATTGAAGAATCAACCTGAATATTGGAGTTGAGGCGAAAATTGGAATATAGTTACGATAAAAAAAACCATGTGATAAGAGTACTTTTACCTTTTTATTTTTATGATCTCGTAGTTGTAAAGTTATGTAGCAAAGCTAATGGCCAGGTAAATTCTACAGAACATTTAAAACATGCCTCGGATCTCTAAAAAGGGCGAGTGAGAATTGATGAATAATGTATGGAGTTTGATGTTGATGACTTCTTTTTGAGTGGTTGGCAGACAGGAGTATATATACTACAAGTTGCTTATGATAATGTATGAAAATATCTTGCAATACATATTAATTGTTTATACACCTAGGTGAAAATGAAGGATAGGAATGGATAACTTACTATGGAGGCTACTAATTTTATTGACAATACATGAACAAATGTTTGGGCATTGGCTGACAAATCAAATAAACTATTTTTTCAAAAATAATAGCATATAGAAAAGATGATCATGATATTTGCACATCAAAATAAATATTTGGTAATAAATTTAGTAACCCTTATATGCAGAAAATACAATTCCTATAACAAAATGTACTAAATTACTAGTATATTCTAGAACTTTAAATAGTTATACTAGATATTTGAAAACTGTTATATGTTTCTATAGTAAGCTAAGCTACCTCAATGTTCTAACAGAACTTATTTCAAACTTAGAAAGGTAATTTAAGGTTCTGTAAATACTGTTCAATAATAAAACTCTAACTATACTACTAATATTTTAGATTTACTTTAATCTACTCTAAATCAAATGCTATAAAGAAATATACTAGTAAAAAATTCTCAAAGTATATGTATATATGATAGACATTGAATTGTATTATCAGCCTATTAAAGATATTATAAAAATGAGTACAGTAAAGTAGGTAAAAAAGTTATTATATAAGTTACTAAATTATTTGTAGGATTATAGATAATATAACTTAATTATATATAATGTGATTATTGGTAACCCTAAACTAGTTAAACTTAATATATTAGTATATAGTACTTAATATATTATTACCTAGTATATGTTTATAATTAGTAATCTAATAATAATAGCATTGATTACTTATAAGGAGTATAGCAGATATATATATATATAAGTAAAAAAGGTGTACAAGGTTTATTAATTATTCTCTTATATTATAGATAAGCACTAACTACCTATAAAATATTAACCTAAATAATTAGCTAAAGTAATCTTATATATAAGTTTTCTAGTATAGAACTAATTTATTATTTACTACAAGTGAATAAGAACATTATATATAGATATAACTTATATAGTTATTTAAATTTGCTTTATATTCATACCTTAGTTATGTTTTTTTATATATAATTACATATATATTAATTTATTTACCTTAGAAGCTAGTTTTTCAAAGTTATATTACTTATTAACATATTTGAAAAATTATAGTAACTACTATGTTCTTGTTTCTTATTCTAATTAGGAATCAAACTTAAAGATTACTAGTTTAGATTGATTAGATTTTCTGAAAGTAGAATAGATTTAATAGTATACTTACTTAGTATTACATTTTTGTATTAGTGTATTCCTCACAGTTTCTACTAATAGTGTATGTCTTATTATATAGATTATGTTGGTAAAGATCTAGCAGATATAAAGCTATATGAATTACTGACTAAACTCAGATGTCTCAACTTATTCTTCTTAACTAAACAAGAGCTTTCCTATATCTGAATAGAGAGAGGAATGGCAAGAATATAAAGTGGCAAGGTAGAAGTAAATATATTCTTAAGACTTGAAGCTAGTCTTGAAATGAAGGAAGAAAGGAAGGAGAAAACAAGAGAGTACAGTATTTATTTTCCCTAGTTTTTATATTTTACATCCTATACCCTCAATAGGGTATTTACACTTAATTAAGAGCAAAGACATAACCAAAGGATATAGGATAGAAAAAGAAAATAGTGATAAAAAGAAATCCTCTACCTTCATACCTTTTCTTAAAACAAAAGAAATCCTCTACTGTAGGAATTTAGATTCCTTTGGTTACTATTATATAGACAAGGTATGTACACTCAATTGAGAGCCAAGATATAGTTACATACATAGGAGCATCATTACCTAGTACTACATTAGTCACTATAATATGGATAGGTCAGGTACACTTAATTAAGAGCAAAGCCATAGTTACATACATAGAAGTGATACTCACTAAGTGCTATTAGGGTAACCTTCATATAGCAGATATATAGGAGAATCTTATCTTGTTCTCCCTTAGTCACTATTATATGGATAGGTTATGTATATTCAATTAAGTTCAAAGCCATAGTCACATAAATAGGAGCGATACTCGCTAAGTACTATCAGGGTAACCTTTATATGGTCATTGTAATTATCAGTCATATGCAATTACATGGACTCATTAGTAATTTAATAACGATTTACAGTTGGGGAAAACTCACTTACACTATAAAACCTATGACTGATTAGGAAATCTTAGTATATTATGAGTCATGTAAGTAGTATTTGAACCTACAACATTATGTGTTACTATATGATTTCTTCCTCCCTTGCCTCCCCCACCCCTAATGCGCCACAAGTGGCGCCCCCCACTACTGACACCACCTGGGCCCAGGTAGTGAAGAAAAACAAAGGCAAGGCTCCGGCCGCGCCGACCCCGACTGCTACTACTCCTCCCGCCCCGAAGTACCTGACTAAGAGGGAGTGAGAAATAATCGTTAATCTCGAGGGAGAAGTCCTCGAGTTCAACCCAATCGCCGTCCGGGACACTGTCAACACCGCATTAGTTGACAAGAAAGCCCCCTCTGCCTGCCGAGTCCGATCTGTTAGAAAGGCCGGCGCCTCCAACGTCTTCCTCTCCGTCATGGAGAACACCACCGCCCAGCAAGTCCTTGCATACAAGCCCACCATCGAGGAAGCTGTTCGCAAGTTCTTCCCCACCACCACCGGCCTCCGCCGAAACTTCTTGCATAAGAAGTACATTGTGCACAATGTGCCAACCCCCGTCCTCAACACTTCTGACATCGAACATATGTCGCTCATCCGAAAGGAGATCGAGACATTCAACCAAGGTGTTGTCCTCGCCCAAATCCCACGCTGGCTCGCTTCGAAGGATAAGCTCATCGGCAAACCCGCCTCCTCCATTGTCATCACCGTGGTGGTGAACAATAACTACTACCGCATCTCCCAGGGTCTGACCATCCTCAACAAGAATCATCGGACTGACCCATACATTGCCTTCTCGAAGGCCACCCAATGCTCCCGCTGCTGTCGCTTCGGCCATCACCAACTGAAGTGCACATACTCCCCCCGCTGCCGCATCTGCGCTGGACCCCACACCATCGTCGAACACTTCTGTGGCAACACAGAGTGTAAACGCCGCGGACGACAATGCGATCATACGTACTTAAATGTGCTAATTGCGATGCCGCCCACCCCGCCAACGATCCCCTCTGCCCTGTGTATTTGCAAGCCTTGGCCAATAATAACAAGCGAGTGGAGAACCTGCGTGCTGTGATGGAAGAGGGAATGGAGACTTAGGGCCCCTCGGTAGTTCATCTTTCTTTCCGCTTTTGTTGTTCCCTTTGTGTAAAAGTTTTGTGAGTTTGACATGCGTTTTCTCCTTTGTCTTTTCTCTTTCCTTTGCCTTTGGTTAGTGTTTCTTGCTTTTACCTCGATTCCTTCCAGTTGTTGTAAGGTTCGCCTTGCTGGAGATGGGAAAGGGGTTCCCTGGGCTTTTCTTTTTCCTGTTCGCTTAAAGTCTTTCTGCTGTTCTACGTACTGGATGGTCGCTTTTGTGCCGGTCACGTTTTCTTCTTTGAGTTCTACTTTCCCCCGCCGCTCTTTCCTTTCCGCCCCGTTTCTTCTTTAGTTTATTGTGTGTAAGCGAGGAGGATTCGGGAATAAACCTGTATTTTATCTAGTAAACCATAGGCGCGCTACCGACATTAGGTCAGCTGTCTTTTACCTCCGTCATAGCTTGACATAGCTGCAAGCGGAGGTTCTTTAGACGACCCCTAGCAGGGTCGTAAAGATAAAATAAAAATGAATTTCCCCCCCCCTTATGTGTTACTATACAATGACAGTAGGATAGCTATACCACTAGACTATCCTCGCCCTGATATATAGAAGTATCATATATGATCTTCTTATTAAAGTTATTTTATATCCCATTCCCTTAGCTATATGTTAACACTTAATTAAAAGTAACAACATAACTAGAGAAAACAAGATAATCCTCTACTCTAGCTTCATGCCTTATAAAAGACCGAAAAGATCCTGTACTCCTACTACTCATATTACACATAGTATTTTACAAAAGAAATCCTCTGCTACTTCTGACCATAACCTTTTCTCAACGCTTGCAGTAGTCATCTCCGTTTTTACTTAGGGGGGGAAGGGGGGCAGTTAGATAAGTGACCTTTATTTATGGGTAAGCAGTTTTTACACTCACACCTTGCTCAGGAAGTTCCACAGCTAACTATTCTTTCACAACTTAGCCACAGCAGTTAAATTAGTTATTCAGATAATTATATGACATTATCTGAATTGGGGGCATGATTTTTCCTCCAAGCTCTGGTTCTAGGTCGCTTGTGTACTACTCCTATGACATCTGAGAACTGTAGAGTTAAAGGACTTTATCTGATAGTTGTATTTATTGTGAGACTCTCCTATGCAATGCAGGATATGGTAGTGAATAAGGTGAGTTACACTATAGGGACTCTCAACCCATTGGCAATTACTACCATTCACTGCTATAGGACATCATTACCCTGCTAAGTTATGGTCTCACTAAGGGGGTATATGGTAATAGGTAAATGATTCAAAGCATTATTGTTCTCTAGTGATGGATACAGTCTTTTCATCAGCTCAGGTAGTACTGATGATAGTTTCTGCTCATTGTAATTTATGGGGGGGAAGAAGAAACTAAGAGGCCTGAATACATATAAGCATTAGGACATACCTTCATATACTAAAATCCTCCACTGTAAGATTTTAATTTCCTTTTAGTCACTATTGTATGAATATGGTGTGTACACTCAATCAAGAGCAAAGATATAATCATATACATAGGAGCATTAGGATGTACCTTCATGTACTAAAAATCCTCCACTATATTTACCTATTTCCTTTTATAGGTAAATATTGTTCACATTTATTAGTTACATACTTTGGTTAAATTATATTAGTTAGCTAAGTGACTATTAGCTGGGTAAGTAGTTTTTATGGTCACTTCTTACTTAGAAAGCTTAAGGGTTAGCTAATGTTTTGACATTTTAGCTAAGATATATGTTCAGGGTCGTTGGATAAGTGAATAACCTGAAAGGAAATTGAGATGTTCAACCAAGGTATGATCCTCGCTGAAACCCTTCGCTGGCTCACTTCGAAGGATAAGTTAGTTGGCAAACCTACATCATCAATTGTCATCACTATTGTGGTGAACAATAACCACTACCGCATCTCCTAAGGCCTAACTATTCTTAACAAGAATCGTTGGACTGACCCATACATTGCCTTCTCAAAGGCCACCCAATGCTCCCGCTGCTGCCGCTTTGGTCATCACCAACTGAAGTGCACATTCTCCCCACGCTGCCGCATCTGCACTGGACCCCACACTATCTTTGAGCACTTCTGTAGCAACACAGAGTGCAAACGC
>JABYPW010000509.1:0-24585 GCA_016880775.1 Phymatotrichopsis omnivora | reverse complement strand
ATAGGAAACATAAGGAGAATACAACAAGTAGGAAAGTACATGACCATGATTCATTACAGTATCCCCCTCTTTAAGCTGGAACTCCTGTGACAGCTAGGAATACTTCTTCTCTCAGGTGGTCATCTCTTACATTCTCCACTATCCAGCGCAATCTTTCCCTAAGATTTCCAAGCCGGATGTGTAGGGGCATCGATGGGTAATACTGGCACACTGCTGAATCGCACTCAGCTACTTCTGGTTGTGCCTCAAGTAGGTGTTCCTCCTTGATCTCCAGGAGCTGGGGATCTATAGGAACTGCTGGTACCGGTAGGGGGGTGTATCCACTAGGACTGGTGGATACTTTCGACATTGGCGCATACTGCCAATAGGGTTTCTCGGGGTCCACCTTGATCACTGGTGAACCAAGGGGCGATATGGGGGAAATAGGTGGCAAGACCTGTTCCTCCCATCGCTGGAACTGCTGGTTCAGGGTGAACTGCAGCTGTGGAGCATAAAGTGGCGGCTCCAGGGGCTGGGGTTTTTCTTCGGACGAGGCCGGTACCCAACTCTGGTTGGTGATGGTTTTAAGACCTAATGCTGGAGGGTCATCCAGGGGTTCTTCCTTCGCTGTACTATCTTCAGGGGAGGTGCAGATTCATCCGTACTTGTCAAAAATAGGTACAGTCATGGTAGGAGATGGGGAGACCTCTGTCATTTCCTCATCTTCATCACAACTTGGGCTTGTTGGGGAAGCAGTGGTAGAACTCCTCGTTGAGCTCCTGGGAGTGCTCGAGGTGCTGGGAGGGCTCCCATGTAGGCTTGAAGTAGCCGACCCATTTGACAAGGTAGCGAAGAGTGCCACCTCGAAGGCGTCTAGAGTCGAGAACACTCTCAACTTCGTACTCTCGATCTCCTTCAATGACAATCGGAGGAGGTGGAGGATTTCGATAGCCTGGGACTGGTTCATGTTTACTTGCTAGTTCGAGTAGAGAGATGTGGAAGACTGGATGGATCTTCACAGAGCGAGGAAGCTTGAGTTTATATGCTCGAGTTCCGACTCTTGCTAGAACCTTGAATGGACCAAGTTGTTTGTGATCAAGTTTTTTGGATGGCCTCTGAGTGCACAGATTCCTGGCATTCAACCAAACCTTCTCTCCAACTTCTATCACAGGTGCAGGTTTTCCTAACTGGTCTGCCGCTTCCTTCTGGCTTGCTTGTGCATAAGTGATTTCTGCCCTGCATAAGTCATGCGCCCCCTGTAGCCTGGTAGCGAGATGCTTGACACTTTCAGGGGTGTTCAACCTTCGCCTAAGGTCTATGTCTATTGCAAAGTGTGGGTGGTATCCGTAGTTTGCATAGAATGGACTAACTTTCGTAGTTGCTGAAACTTGATTGTTGTAGCTGAATTCTGCAAGGGGGAGCAGGTGTGCCCAATCGTCCTGCTGATAATGGCAATAAATCCGCAGATACTGTTCTAGAACTGAGTTCATTCTTTCTGTCTGACCATCTGTCTGGGGGTGGTATGCCGTGCTGAGATTGCTTTTAACTTTCAGAACCTTGTACAGGGACTTCCAGAATTCTGAAGCAAACTGGGTACCACGGTCGGAGGTAATATCTTTTGGCAATCCGTGATGTTTCCATATATGATGTAGGTACAGGGTTGCTACATCTTCGCTTGTTGCTTTTTGCATTGTAGGGATGTAGTGTGCCATTTTGGTCAGGCGATCCACTACTACAAGGATTGCATCATATTCCTTGCTTGCTGGCAATCCCACTATAAAGTCCATGGATATTGAATTCCAGGGCTTTTCGGGTATTTCCAAGGGTTTCAAAGTGCCGAATGGTGCATGTCTGACAGGTTTCGCTCTCATGCATGTTTCGCAATGGCTGATGTATCGGCTGATGTATTTCCGCAATCCTGGCCAAAAATAGTTCCTTGTAACCAACTCATATGTTTTGGCTCTTCCTGGATGTCCGGCGGCTATATGATCGTGGTTCTGTCGGAGTATTTCCAGTTTTAGGTCTGGATTGTCAGGGATGCTGACTAGGTTGTTGTACAATAACAATCCTTCCTTGATGGCGTAATCTGACAGTTCTGCATATTTCGAAGATTTTTCTCCTTTCTGCAGGGCCTGCAGGATAGACTTTGTGGCAGGGTCCTTGTCATAAGACCTTTTGACTTTCTCCTCGAAATCTTGATTTCTCTCCACTTCCACTGTTGCTGAGAGAACATGCAGTTCTGGACTCGCTTGCAATGCAGGGTCCAAATTGTGGGGTTGGATGATCATCTGTTCCTGATAAGCGAGACGTTCATCCCCTTCCTTCGGAAGGTCTCCGGATCTTCTGGTCAAAGAATCAGGTTTTCCTCCCTGTTTCCCAGGTCGGTAACATATCTGAAAGTTGAACCTTGATAGGAATTTGGACTATCTTGCCTGTCGGCAATTCAAAATTCTCTTGGTCATAAAATATTCCAAGTTCTTGTGATCTGTTATCACTTGAACTGGGAATTTTGAGTATGCAATATGTCGTTCCCATTCTGTAAATGCGAGAATAACTGCTAACCGTTCCTTATCATGCACAGCATAGTTGCACTGTGCAGGGTTGAACTTCTTGGAGAAGTATGCCACTGGGTGCAAAACTTGCTTTCCGTCCTCATGCTGGAACTTTTGGGAAAGGATGCCCGCTGCCACATGATCCGATGCATCCATTTCCACAATAACTGGTTTTTCTGGGTCGAAGTATCTCAGGGTTGGCGCTGATGTGAACGCTTCTTTGAGACTTATAAAAGCAGCGCTTGCTTCCTTCGTCCATTATAACTTTTGGTCCTTTTTTAACAACTTTGTAATCGGCGATACTACCCCTGAGTATCCTTTAATGAATCTTCGGTAGAAGTTTGCGAATCCAAGGAACATCTGAATGTCCTTGACTGACTTTGGTGTTTCCCATCCAAGTACTGCTTCTACCTTTTTGCTGTCCATGGTGATGCCTTCTGGGGAGATGATGTATCCGAGAAATTCCATTTCTTCAACATGCAATTCGCATTTCTCAGGTTTGCAATAAACCTTGTTCTCCCCTAGCTTTCTCAAGACCGTTTGCACATGGCTGATGTGTTCTTCCAGGGTTTTTGAAAAGATCAATATGTCATCTAGGTAGACAACACAGAAAACGTCCAAACGATCTTTTAGGATGTCGTTGATGAACGCTTGGAACGTTGCTGGTGCATTTGTGAGTCCAAAGGGCATAACCTTGTACTCATAATGACCATACCTGGTGCGGAATGCTGTTTTCCATTCCTCACCTTCTGCAATTCGGACTGAATTGTATGCCTGTCTCAGATCTAACTTGGTGTAGATCTTCGCTTCTTTCAATCATTCCAATGTTTCCTGGATTAACGGCAATGGATAGCGATTTTTGACCGTTACTTTGTTGAGTCCGCGATAATCCACACATAGGCGGAGTGATCCATCCTTCTTTTTCACAAACAATATTGGTGCGCTAGCTGGAGACTGTGACTCCTGGATGAATCCTTTTGCTAGGTTCTCTTTTAGGTACTTTCTTAGCTCTTGCAGCTGTACCTCTGATAGTCCGTAGGTAGGTAACCATGGTGGTTCACCTCCTTCAACCAGTGGAATCCTATGATCGATTTTTCAGTGTGGTGGTAAAGTGTCCGCTTCCTCTTTATTGAAGAGGTGCAAATATTCGTGGTACTCTTCAGGTACCGACTCCTCTGGCGGTATTGTGTCTGGTATCTTTCCTTCCTCAATAGGTTCTGCGACGCTAATGGCATACAGCTTGCTGTTATTCCTTGCTGCTATTTTTTCGAAGGGTACCGCTCCAATAGTGGTGATATCGATTCTACTTCTCCCTTCCTCTTCCAAAAAGGTGAGCTAATTTTTCCTGAAATCCAATTGTGCTTGATGGTGCTGTAGCCACTGCAATCCTAACAGGATGGGGCAGTCTGCTAACTTCATGATATAGAACAATGCTTGTTCTTTCCTTGGTCCAACCTGAATTTCCGCTTTGGTGACCCTGGTGATTTTTCCGCTACTTGCTTGTCTTCCATCGACAACTGTCAAGGTTCTTGGGGCCTTTAACTTTGACATTGTGAAACCGTTTTCTTGCACAAATGTTTCGTCCATAAATGCGAAACCGGTTGCCCCTGTATCCAATAGGGCATAACACTCCACAGTGTTATTCAATATTGCTTGGACTATCAAATGTTCTCCTTCTGAAAACATTTCTGACTTTTCTGTTCTGGCGGCTTTCTGGGTATGGCTTTTCCCTTGGGTTTTCCTCAGAGCTAGACCACCATCTAGTTCTGACTCTTGGAGTTTCCTGACTGGATTGTAATGGTTGCCACTTTCGCGCTAGTGGTCTTTGATTCTTTGCTGGTTTCCTTCTTTGGACAGTTCTTGGTGTAGTGTCTATCTTTGCCACAATTGAAACACAAGCCTTTGTTCTTGCGGCGATCCCTCTCTTCCTGAGTGATCTTTTCTTTTTCCTGGTGTTGTCCCTTCTGGCGGTAGGTGCTGAACTTTTTCTGTTTCTTGAAGCCTTGCTTCTGCTGTTCTTCTCAGGACTTGCTGGTAGGTTTCTCTTCTTTTTTCGGAACTGACTCAAGTTGACTTTCCAACTGAATACACAGTTGTGTGAAATCCGAGTACGTCTTAGGGAGGTTTGACTGATGGGCCAGGGCTTCGTGGACCTTCCCTTTCAGCCCTTTCTTGAACAGGAGTATCCTCATCCTGTCGTCCTCAGGTAGGTTGGCGTTGAATGTGAGACCATCAAAGTCTGCACAGTACTCAGACACGTTCCCCTTCTGTCTGAGGTTTTCCAGTTGCTGGTAAGCTGTATTATTCTTATCTGGATCATCATACGCTTTCCTCAAAGCTTCTTCGAAGGCCGACCACTTTTCCTCAGGTGCTTTTTCATTCTTGGAGTTTTTCATCCTTCTGGCAATGTACCACTTTTGTGCTGGTCCCTTCAAGAACGATGCTGCCCACTTGATCTTGCGGCCCTCGTCTTCGAATCTATCCTCATTGACCTCGAAGGTGTCTATACACCTCGTGATGAATAGGTCCAACTGGGCATGATCCTTCCCATCAAATAGCTCAGGGTCCTTGAGCTTTGCTAGCTTAGGCATTTCTCGTGCATGTTGCTCCTCTTCCAGTTCTGGTTGAAGGGTGTCAATCCTTAACTGGAGGGTGATCCGTTCTTGCCTCAGATTCTCAAGTTGCTCGCTTTCTGGTACTCACTCCTTCTTAAGGTTTTCGATTTGTTGCTGATCCGCAATTTGTTGCTGTTTTAGGTCCTCGACCTCTTGCTCTTGATCAACACTGGAGTTGTAACGTTCCCTGATCCAGTTTCTGATCCTTTGGTACTGTGCGATGGCCTGGTTTTTATTGAGGTTGTAGATATCTCGCCAGAACTGTAGTTCTTCTAGGCCTGGGATAGGATATACTTCTTCTATATCCTCGGGTGGATCTGGAAGCTTTTCCCTGGTAGACATTGACTAATGCCTATGACTTTTTGCTGCTAGGAACTCGTCGATACTTGGGTCTAGGACGGCAAGTAGGAGGATTCTGAGTTTGTCGAGCTGGACTGGGGTGACAGGGTGGTTCTGATGTAGCACAACAAGATCGTCTTCGTACAGATAGAGAACAATCTTATCTTCGCTCTCCTGGTGTACCAGTTGTATCTGGGAGAATAGTGACTTCAACTGCAAGGTTGTCAACCTTAGATTTCCTAAGATGTTCCAGGAATTTGAGGGCGGCGCCTTCCAATTCCTCATCTAGCAGAAAACTTGCAGTGACAGCATCGGTATCTGACCACAGGCACAAGCGTAGTACTGGTGCTCTTCCTGGGTCTGGTGTGACTGTTACCACTTGCGGTATCTAGTACTCAATGGTTGAAATAGACTCTGTCATTCCAATGGTCGTTGCAGCGATAGTCTTTGCAGAAGAATCCGTGGATTTGCCCGTCGCAGTTTCTAATGCAGAAACCTTTTTTCCACTGCAGCCTGGTTGCCTTTTCAAGTTCTTGCTGTTCCCTAGTTTTGCAGCGTAGGTGGTGGTCAACAGGGTTGACTTTGCAACGGCAGATGCTGCACCAAACTTTCTGAGCTTTTGGCGGTCTCTCAGAAAATACCTTTGGTGATGCTGATCTCTGTGCTGGCCTAGCTGGGACCTCTGGACTAAAATGGACTCTACGATTCCTCTTTTGGGCGGTGGGATTTGCAGGTCCTTGGGTTCTTCTGGAGGAAGCAGATTCTTGTCTTATAGCAGCCTAGTAATTTCCTCGATAGTGAACTGGGGTTCCTCTCCTCGGAAGCTCCAGTTAACTGGGGATGACATCCAATGTCACCTGAATTCTCATGTATCTTCTTCGATGGTGATTTTCTGAATGATGCAGTATAGTGTAACAGACAACTCCTTCAGCGATACAACTGATATTCAGTCTGTATCGGGGGTTTTTGGGTAAATCAGGATAGAAGAAGATACACAACTCTGTAGAGGGCTCAAGAGGTGCGCATTGAGCGAAGCGACGATGTGCTGAAGGTTTGTGGGAATAACTCTTTATTCCTAAGGTGTATACTTAAGATACTGCGTGAAGAAGAAAGAGAAAGAAATACAGGACCGCGAGATTTCCTTCTCTTTTATACCAATCGCCAAGAGCACTGCCTCCCTTCTAGAGCAGTCTCTGTAAAACCTGTTTTGTCTACATGACCCTTTTCCATACGTCATTCAATCTAAAACACTGTTCTCATGACCTCAGCAAGGCAGACAGCTTAACATGAGTGACCATACATGACCGAGTGATAATTCATGATTCATAACGCGGAATTCCAAAGAACATCACTAACAATAGGAAATATAAGGAGAATACAACAAGTAGGAAAGTACATGACCACGGTTCATTACAAAATGGATGTATCTGATTATGTGGCAGTAGGTATCCTTTCCCAGAAATTCTAGCATGAGGATGGAAAACAAGTTTTGCACCCAGTGGCATACTTCTCCAAGAAGTTCAACCCCATATAGTGCAACTACCCTGTGTATGATAAGGAAGTGTTAGCAGTTATTCTTGCATTTTCAGAGTAGGAATGGTATATTGCATACTCAAAATTCCTAGTTCAAGTGATAACAGATCACAAGAACTTAACTACTTTATAATAAAGAGAATGTTGAATCACCAACAAGCAAGGTAGTCTAAGTTCCTGTCAAGGTTGAAGATCCAGATATGCTATTGACTAGGAAAGTAGGGAGGAAAACATGATTATATAACTAGAAGATCAAGAGATATTCCAAAGGAAGGGGATGAATATCTCACTTATCAGGAACTGGGGGGGGAAATTCATTTTTATTTTATCTTTACGACCCCGCTAGGGGTGTTCTAAAAGAACCTCCGCTTACAGCTATGGAAAGCTATGACGCGCGGTAAAAAGACAGCCAACCTAATATCGGTAGCGCAGTCTATAGCTAAGATAAAATACATGGTTTGTTCCTGAATCCTCCACGCTTACATGCAATAAACTAATAAAGAGATGGGGTAGAAAGAAAAGAATGGTGGGGGAAAGTAAAACTCAGAGAAAGAAACTCGACCGGCACAAATGCGGCAACCCAGTACGTCAAACAGCAGAAAGACTTTAAGTAAAAAGAAAAAGAAAAGCCCAGGGAACCCCTTTCCCATCTCCAGCGAGGCAAACCTTACAATAACCAGAAGGAATCGGGGTAAAAGCCAAAAACACTAACTAAAGAAAAAGGGAAGAGAAAAGACAGAGGAGATAACGGAAGCCAAACTCACAAAACTTTTACATAAAGGGAACAACACTAGCAGAAAAAGAGATGAAATACTGAGGGGCCCTACATCTCCATTCCCTCTTCCATCACAGTGCGCAGATTCTCCACTCTCTTATTATTATCAGCTAAGGCTTGCAAATAAATAGGGCAGAGGGGATCGTTAGCGGGGTGGGCGGCATCGCAGTTGGCACATTTAAGTACCGTGTAGTCACATTATTGTCCACTTATCAGGAACAGATAATCATATAACCATACCACTTACACCCTGCATTACAAGAGAGCCTACAGCTGCATGTCCTCTCAGCAATAGTAGAAGTAGAGAGAAATCAAGATTTTGAGAAAAAAGTCAAAAGGTATAATGACAAGGACCCTACTACAAAGTCTATCCTGTAGGCCCTGCATAAAGGAGAAAAGTTTTCAGGACATGTGGAAATGTTAGACTATGTAATTAGGGAAGGATTGTTGTATAATAACCTACTCAACATCCCTAATGATCCAGACCTAAAACTGGAAGTACTCTGACAAAACCATAACCATATAGCTACCGGACATCCTAGAAGGGCCAAAACATATAGGTTAATAACAAGGAACTATTTTTGGCCAGGATTATGGAAATACATCAGCCGATACATCGGCCATTCCAAAGTATGCACGAGAGTGAAACCTGTCAGACATGCACCTTTTAGCACTTTGAAGCCCCTAGAAATACCTGAAAAACCCTGGAATTCAGTATCCATAGATTTTATAGTAGGATTACTAACAAGTAAGGAAAATGATGTAATCCTTATAGTAGTAGATCACCTGACCAAAATGGCCCACTACATCCCCACAATAGAAAGAGTAACAAGTGAACATATAACAACCATATACCTACACCACATATGGAAACACCATAGGTTACCAAAGGACATTACCTCTGACCATAGTACCCAATTTGTTTCAGAATTCTAGAAGTCCCTATACAAAGTTTTGAAAGTCAAGAGCAATCTCAGCATAGCCTACCACCTACAGACAGATGGTCAGATAGAAAGAACAAACTCAGTTTTAGAACAGTATCTATAGATTTATTGCCATTATTAGTAGGATGATCAGGCATCCCTACTTCCCCTTGCAGAGTTCAGCTACAATAACCAAGTATTAGTAACTATAAAAGTTAGCCTATTGTATGTAAACTATGGATATCACCAACACTTTGTGATAGACATAGACCTTAGGAGAAGGTCAAACACCCCTCAAAGTATCAAGTATCTTGCTACCAGACTACAGGAAGTATATGACTTATGCAGAGCTAAAATTGCTTATGCATAAGTAAGCCAGAAGGAAGTTGCAGATCAGTCAAGAAAACTAGCACTTGTGATAGAAGTTAGAGAAAAGGTTTAGCTAAATGCTAGGAATCTACACACTCAGAGGCTATTAAAGAAACTTGATCACAAAAGACTTCATCTATTCAAAGTTCTAGTAAGAGTCAGAACTTGAGCATATAAACTCAAGCTTCCTCGATATATAAAGATCCATACAGTCTTTCACATCTCTCTACTAGAACCAACAAGCAAACATAAACCAGTCCCAGGGTATTGAAATCCTCCACCTCCTCTGATTATCATTGAAGGAGATTGAGAGTATGAAGTTGAGAGTGTTCTCGACTCTAAACACCTTCAAGGTGGTGCTCTTCGCTACCTTGTCAAATAGGTCAGCTACTGTAAGCCTACATAGGAGCCTTCACAGCACCTCAAGTACTCCTAGGAGCTTATCAATGAGTTCCACCACCACTTCCCCAACAAGCCCAAGCTATGATATAGATAAAGAAATAATAGAGGTCTCCACATTTCCCATTATGGTTATACCTGTATTCGACCAGTATGGGCAAATTTGCACCTCCTCTAAAGATAGCATAGTAAAGGAGGAACCCCTTAAAGACCCCCTAACATTGGGTCTTAAAACTATCATAAACCAGAGTTGGGTACTGGTCTCACCCTAAGAAAAGCCCCAACCCCAGGACCTAACACTGTATACTCCCTAGCTATAGTCCACCTTAAACCAGCAATGGCAGTGATAGGAGGACTAGATCTTACCACCTATTTCCCCCATATCACCCCTTGGTTCACCAGTAATCAAAGTGGACCCCAAAAAACATTATTGGTAGTATGCTCCAATATTGAGAGTATCTATTAGCCATAGTAGATACACCCCCCCACTAGTACCAACAGCTCCTATTGATCCCTAGCTCCTGGAGATCAAGGAAGAGCACCAACTTAAGGCACCACCAGAGATAGCTAAAAACAACTCAGTAGTGTACCAGTATTGCCCACCAATGCCCCTACATATCTAGCTTCAAAATCTTAGGGAAAAATTGTTATAGATAGTGGAGAATGTAAGAGATGACCACCTGAGAGAAGAAGTATTCCTAGCTGTCATAGGAGTTCCAGCTTTAAGAGGGGGATACTGTAATGAATCATGGTCATGTACTTTCCTACTTATCATATTCCCTTTATATCTTCTATTCTCAGTAATGCTCTTTGAAATTCCATATGATAAATCATGAATTATTACTCAGTCATCTATGGTCACTTGTATTTAGCTGTCTACCTTACAGAGGTCATGAGAACAAGTATTTAGATTGAATAATGTATAGGAAAGGGTTATGTAGATAGAACAGGTTTTAAAGAGACTACTCTAGAAGGGAGGTAGTGCTCTTGGCAGTTAGTATATAAGAGAAGGAAATCTATGCAGTCCTTTATTTCCTTTTCTTTCTTCTTTATCCTAATGCGCAACCTTTAAACCTTGCTTACACTGAAAATTCTTATCATGAACTTTTCTATCTCTACCCTTTAACAATGTCTCATCGCTACACCCTACCCCTCCTCTATCCCCACCCTCCCCTTTCACCTCAACCCCTATTTTCCCCTAAGATGCTCCACCCCCTTCCCCTGAAACTGTTCAAAGGGTCGAAGCATGAGATATATCCAAGTTGACCTTGCGATATCTAAGTTTGGTCGCATACCTAGATACAACACCTCCACAAATGTACCTGTACAGGATCTGATGTATAAGGTGCATAGGCTATAAAGACCTTCAACATATCTAGACTTGTTGCCTTCTTTGCCAGAGATCTTCCTGCTATCCAAAAGTCACTGGCTTCTATCCAGTTGACTCTCACTACTATCGGCGACACCTAGATATACCTCGCTAACTAAGTTGCTGCTCTAGAGTTGTGACCACCCCCGCCTGTAACTAAAATGCTAGTGCCTGTTACTAAAGCCTTGACTATGCCCCTAGAAGTCCTTGAGTTGCTCAAAGACATCCAAAAACAACAAAATGTGACTGCAAAAGATCTCAGGAAACTTCATTTGAACACCACTACCTCTACTTCCCTTCCTACCCTGCAACCAGCCTAGGACACTTAAACCTGGGCTCAAGTCATGTCCAAAAAACAAAAGAAGAAACATGACCTGGTTACCCAGAAGGATCTTTTCCCAACTACCCCACTTCCCCTCCTACAGTATCCGACATACTATGACTGTGAAGTCATCCTTGATATCGAAGAACTATCAGCCTGTGGCGAGGATAGCTACATCCAAATCCACAACTGAGTCAACTGAGCCCTAGATAAATCCAAAGTTCCCTCCTTCTTGTGCATCTACAGATGTTGTAACAATAACCCCACCATGCTAGTCCTTACCACTATGGAGACTGTCACTGCTACTGCTGTCCTTGCCTACTGCCCTGTTATTACTAAAGCTGTTGGTGAATTTTGCAAAGTTAAGGGCATTAACTACAACTACACATGGAAGAAGTACATCATCTATAGTATTCCCACTGCTACTGACCTCAACACTGTAGGACAAATGACCTGCCTCTGCTAGGAGATCAAGTGCTAAAACTCCGATGTTACCCTTATAATGACCCTACACTAGCTAACATCTAGCACCAAAATTAATAAACAGAATTACAGCTCACTTGTGATCACTATTATTGATAACAACAATGAGGCCTACATTCTTAAGGGCCTCACCATCCTTAACAAAACCCATTGCACTGTCAAGTATATCCCCTTCAGTGCTAATACATAATGCTGTCACTGCTCAAAGTTTGTATACCTGGTCTAGAACTGTCAATCCCCTCCTTGCTGCCAACTCTGCCCCAGCCCCCACACCATATCTACATATACCTATAGGGTAGCTGACTGCAAGCAACTGAAAGGTTTCACCTATGAGAAGACCATTCTCTGATGTACAAACTATGCTGGCCCCCATAAAGTGAATGATCCAATCTGTATACCAATGATCCAGGCTAAACTTGCCAAGTTTAATAGGAAGGATAAGTCTGCCACTATGGTGGGAGTTTAGTTTCTCCTTTCCCTTACCTTGTTTTTATTTTTTCTATGGTAGAACTAGTGTTTTTCTACTTCAGTAAAGTGTAGAGGAGTTTGCATATTTCTCTTTTTCTCTTCTTTTTTATTTTTCGCTTGGTTGCATAGCATACATATGGGGGTTTTCTTTCATTGCTTTAAGGTTTACCTAGTAATTTTTTTTTCCCTAGTCAGCTTTTGTATGTAGTTATCTGCATTTTTCTTTTTTGGCACAGGTAGGTAGAGGATTTCTTTTCAGTTCTAAGGGGGGAGGGCTACAGTTAGTATCTATACTTGATTATATTTAAGCGTCCTGTATAGTACCTCAAGTAGTTGTTAGGGAAATTTATATCACTTTTCTTTCTTCTTCATATCCACTTAGCAACCTTCAAACCTTACTTATACTCAAAATTCTCATCATGAACTTTTCTATCTCCACTCTTCAGTGATGTCTAGTCACAATACCCCTACCCCCCTCCCCTATACCTCCATTAAGCCCATACCGAAGTGCACCTCCCTGCTTATTCCTTTCAACAGGTCGAAGCACTCCACAAAATCCAGCAAGACCTAGCTTGCTCAGACTTCAGATTACTCCTAAGACATAATAGCAGTGATTCAGGCCTTTTTCTAGGAAGGTCGCACAATAATAACAATGCAGTTCTCACCTACAATATTTCCAATCTTATCACCTTCTTTACAAGAGACCTCCCTACCATCTAACAGTCACTAGCTTCTATCCAGTTGACCCTCACCACCATTGCTAACACCTAGATAGAGCTCAGTATCTAAGTCACTGCTATGCAGTCATAACCACCCCTACCTGTAACTGAGACCCCAGTACCTATTACTGAGGCCCCACCAACACCCTCTGAAGTCCTTGAGTCCCTCAAGGACATCTAAAAACAGTAGAAAGTAACTGCGAAGAATCTTAGGAAACTTTATTTGATCACTACCACTTCTACCTCCCTCTCTACCCTACAATAAGCCTAGGACGCCCAAACCTAGGCCTAAGTTATTTCCAAAAAACAAAAGAAAAAAGGTGGCTAGGTTACCCAGAAGGACCTTCTCTCAACTACCCCTATTCCTATCCCACAGTACACCACCTGCTGTGATTGAGAAATTATTGTTGATATTAAAGAACTAGGGGCCTTTGGCAAGGATACTTATATCTAGATCCACGACCATATCAACTCGGCCCTAGACAAAACTAAAGCCCCCTCTTTCTTACATATCTAGAGATATCATAACAACAACCCTACCACACTTGTCCTCACTACTATGGAGACCATCACCACTGCTGCTATCCTTACTTATCGCCCTGGCATCATGAAGGCTGTTAGCAAGTTTTGCAAAGTCAAGGGCATTAACCACAACCATACATAGAAGAAGTATATCTTCCATAGTATTCCCACTGCCACTAACCTAAACACTATAGCACAAATGACCCATATCTACCAGGAGATCGAGTGCTACAACTCCGGTGTTACTCTCAGTATAACCCCATGCTAGCTGACATCTAGCACCAAAATCAACAAACAGAATCACAGCTCACTTGTAATCACTATTATTGATAACAACAATGAGGCCCACATCCTTAAGGGCCTCACTATCCTCAACAAAACCTATTGCACTGTCAAGTATATCCCCTTTAGCACCGATACCTAATACTCCTGTTACTCAAAGTTTGGACAACTAGTCTAGAACTCCCAATCCCCTACTGACTGCTGACTCTGCACTGGACCCCATACTATTTCTAAGTACACCTGTAGGGTAGCTGACTGCAAACAACTAAAAGGTTTCACCTGTAAGAACACTATTCTCTGAGGTACAAACTGCACTGGCCCCTATGAAGTGAATGATGTAATTTGCATGACGATGATCCAGGCTAAACTTACTGAGTCTAATAGGAATGATAAGTCTACCACTATAGGAGGAGTTTAGTTGTTGCCGCCTTTCTTATTTTGTTTTTATTTTTCTACAGTGGAACTTGGGTTTTAGTGATTTTGTAATGTGAGAAGTTTGCGCGTTTCTCTTTCTCTCTTCTCTTTTATTTTTCACTTACCTATATAGCATGCATAGGGGGTATTTCTTTTATTGTTTTAAGGTTCACCTAGCAATTGCTTTTCCCTATCTAGCTTTTTGTATGTAGGTGTCTGTATTTTCATTTTTGGTACAAGTTGGTAGAGGATTTCTTTAGGTTTCAAGGGGGAAGGGCTACAGTTAGATCTCTGCTTTTAGTTAAGTATAAATGCCCTACTTATAATGGGAGACTCATTGATGATGTAGATGCAGGTATCGGTACAAGAAGCTTCACACAAGGGTATTACTGAGTGAACTCAGATGTCTCAACTGGTAAGCTAGAACTGCTTGTGTTTTCTACCTTTATTGCAGAGTTGAAGGAGAACAATAGTTTTCGCAGAAAAGATAGCAAAATATATTCTTAATGTTCAAAGATGGTACAAGACTTCTTATAACAGCTAGAGAGAGAAAGAGAAGAAACCAAACACATCGCTCGTCTGCTCCCTCTTGAATACCCAATTCTGACCAAGTAGCTACCGAGAATTTAACAAATGAAATGAAGCCCATAGAAACATTCCATCCTGATTCCCTTATTCTTTCACGATTCCTTAGAAGGAGATTAGTTTCATGATCAGAGAATCGAAGAAAGGTTTTAGCATGATCGTTCAGGAATTTTCAGAGAACACTCTTCAAGTCCTGTCCCCTAATGATGCAACTGATTAGTATATCACTATGAGATCAGGGTGACAAGTCCTGTCATTGATCGCATATGTCCAATCCCATGCATGTTGTGTTGTCAATGCCTCACTTCGCTTAGTCAGAGCTCTGTGGTGACAACACTCATAACTTGGTTCCATAGCTTAAGGAGCAATCACAGGTTCTGATATACCTAGTAGTTGACTCACGCATGTTCTGGTACCTAGGTGAACCACTTAGTACAGCTTATCTGTAACACTATGCCCCTGCTAAGCGCATGATCCCCATGCACAATAATTAATAGGTTAGCAGGGCTTTGTCACTAGGGATAGGTAGGAATATCCCTACGATCAGGTAAGAGGATAGTACTCCTTAGCTTTGCGAGAAGGAGACCTGCTTGGGGTTGAGTGTCCCGGCACAGTACTGTATCCAACTCCTGGAGTAATTATTATCAACCTCAACAGAAGGAAGGGTTACTTACTCAATTCCTTCTCCTTCGCTTACACAGTGGAGCATCTCCCTCTTCCATGGCTTTCTCTTCAGCATTGGGGTAGTGCTTGCGGTAGTTGACCAACTCTTCTATAGGTTCACCGTTTACCAGAAGGTTTTCCTTGGGTTCCCATAAGCCCTTATTATTGGACTATCCTTCCCAAAGAATGAAGTATTGCAGCTTTTTTGACCTTCGATTAAGCTTAACCTTGGAGGCTTCCTTGATGAAGTAGTATTGCTCCCTATTCTCCATTTCTAGGTTCAGGGAAGGAGTCCTAGGAAAGCTGACTGATTCTCAGTAGGGTTCGAGCTGGGAGATATGGAACACTGGGTGCATCTTCTAGGAGAAAGGGAGTTTAAGTTTGTAAGCCCTTTCTCCCACTTTCTAGACAATCCGGAAGGGTCCAGCAAACTTAGAGTCCAATTTGAGGGAAGGTCATGGGGACAGAAAATTTCCCCATTTGAGGAGGACCAAGTCACTTGGGTTGGCCAGGGGAAACTCCAAGTGATGTTTATCATACTAGGTAACTGACTTGACCTAGGCATCGAGGAGCCTTTGCCAAAGGTCAGACTAGGAGTGTTGGAGTTCCTCAGTGCCCTTGAAAAAAGTGACTTACTGCGTAGTATCTAGAGATGGGTGGAACATGAAATTAGCAAAGAATGGAGAGATGCTAGTCGAGGACAACTGAGCATTGTTGTACACAAACTCAGACAGGGGTAGAAAAAACACCCTGTCCATTTGGTCAAAGTTGACATATGCCCTTAGGTATGCTTCCAAAATTTGGTTGAGCTGCTCCATTTGGCTATCAGTCTGGGGGTGAGCTGCCGTAGACTTAGAGAGTTAGACCCCAAGTTTATCCATCACTTCCTTCCAGAAGGAGTTGAACTTAGGATCTCTATCTAAGACTATGTTAGTTAGTAACCCATGGAACCTCCAGATTTCGCAAACAAAGGTATTAGCCAAGACCTAGGAATTTGCATTGGTCCCCAGGGGTATAAAGTGCACCATTTTGCTCAATCGATCTACTATGACCTATATCTGGTTAAAGCCATTGGAGGAGGGAAGGTCTGTAATGAAGTCCATGGATATTGACTTCCACAGGTAATAGGGTACTATGAGAGGAAGGAGCTTACGATAGGTCTTGTGTCTCCTTGCTTTATTCCTCTAGCACTGGTTGTAGGAGGATACATACTTGGCCATGTCCTTTCTGATAGTTGGCCAATAGAAGTCCCTATCAATAAGCTTATATGTCTTATCCTGACCAAGGTGGCTAGCTACAGGATAGTTGTGTCTAGACTCAAGGACCTGTTTGCGAAGTAAGAGTGGAACATACCAGAGACCATTGTACTTCAGCAACCCCTGAGACAATGAGTAGTGCTCAGTGGGAGTCTGGAGGTCACTCTGATATTCCTTATCCTGAACAGATGCTTTGTTCATTTCCTCAACAAAGGTATGATGCAAGGCCATCAGCGATCTTTCAATGGCCATAATGTACTGACCCTTTTTGAGAAATAGGAGCCCTTGCTCAGGTACCCCCTCTCTAAGAGCATGGTCCCCATGGCATAAGAGAATATCAGCCATTGTGTTATAGGTTCCTGGTGAGTAAACAATGTGGAAGTCAAAGTTACCTATCTTTTCCATCCATCTTACCTGCCTTAAGGAGAGAACCTTGGTTGTTGAGAAGTACTCAAGGTTCTTATGGTCTGTGATCACCGTTACCATATGGGCCGATCCTGAACACTAATGCCTCCACTGATAGTAGAGACAGTTAAATATGGCCAGCATCTCCTTGTCATATATTTCATAGTTGCGTTATAGGGGATGCATCTTCCAGCTGTGAAATACTATAGGTCAGAGAGATCCATCGGGGAACTGGTGCAAGAGGACGCCAAGAATGGCAAAGTCACTAGCATCAGTTTCGGTAACTAGGGGGAGAGCATGGTTATAGTGAACCAGTATGGGAGCAGTGGTGAACAATTCTTTGAGTGTGTCGAATGCAAGTTGTTCTTTGATCCCCCAGGTCCATGCCTAGTCATTCTTAGTGAGGTTCATCAGTAGTGTTGCTAACTTAGAGAACCCTTTGATGACAATCTGATAGAAGTTGGTGAACCCTATAAACAAACAAACATCATTGACCGTGGATGGAATAGGCCACTCCTGGACAGTTTTGACTTGATCTTCTGCCATTGACACACCCTTGTCTAATATCACAAAGCCTAGAAATTCGACTTTGTGTACCGCCCAAATACACTTAGAAGGTTTCAGAGCTAGTTTGTTTTCGTCTAGGTGGCAGAGAACTTCCTAGACCAGATGATCATGCTCTTCCTTAGTTTCTGCATAGATGGGTATGTTGTCCTGGTAAATGATAACACCAAGATCTAGGAGATCCTAGAAAATGGTGTTCATCATCTCCTGAAAGACTAAGGGTATGTTTGACAGTCTAAAGGGCATTACCAGATATTCAAACTGACCATACCTAGTTCTGAATGCCATTTTCCACTCATCACCTTTGGCTATCCGGATGAGGTTGTATCCATTTTTCAGATCAAGTTTGGAGAACCAATGGGAGGCACCAATATAATCCTACAACTCAGTCATCAGGGGCAAGGGGTACCTGTTTTGGATAATCACCTTGTTAAGGCCATGCTATTCGCTACAAAGTCAAAGAGATCCATTACCTTTTTTGACGAAGAGGATTGGTGCTCCTGCAGGGGACTTAGAAGGGCAGATCTTCCCTTCTTCTATTATTCTAGCAATGTATTCCTATAGGGCCTGGAGCTCGGTTTCTAATAGCTTATACAGAGGGTCCCAGGGAGGTGTTGCACTATCTTTTAGGTTGATCTTGAAGTCCCATTCCTGATAGGGAGGGAGTGCAGAGGCAAGCTGTTCAGAAAAAACTGTGGGAAAGATTTGTTCCTATATGGATCCTTCGGAGGCAGTAGAGGAGGAGGTAGATGATGCCTGTAAGAACATATTTGAGAAGTCTTGAACAGATGCTCTTATCATGGCTATACACCAGTGGCGAACGACTGCTTCATTGATAGGGGTGTCCACCTACCCAACCAATCCACCACCAACTACTTGACTGTTGGTGTAGAAGTCATCGTCACCAAGAAGGGAGAAGGCTGAAACCATTTCCACCTTAGGTGCTACAAGGTGTTTTCAGCACTTCTCTGAAGGAAAGGAGACCAACTCTGCCTTCTTATAGTCAAATAAGGGCTCATAGTCACAGAACCACTTGACTGGAAGATATATGTCAACATCTGTAGGAGTGGGGCCTATGTCGAAATCGATGAGTTCTCGATAGTTGAGGACCTGCATTTGCAGTTTAGGAGTGTAATACCATTCCTAGTTGCAGGAACCATTATAGGTATAGATGTTCACTAGGACAGTTTGCTTAACCTTTGGAACTGGTAAGCGGTCACTAATCATAGCTCCTGTGGCACTATTGTCAAGCTTGGCAATTGCTGTGACAGCATGGGTTTTGGTTCATGTAAGTGTATGAGTTTTCTAGCAAAGTATCACTGGGACCTTAATATATATTCCCTGAGTAGGGCCTTCCTTTGCAGATGACACAACAGATATAGTAGATATGTTCCCTGATCTCTCCTAGGAAGCTTGTGGCCGGAGGCCAATATATGATAAATGGAATATGTGAAAGGTGCTGATTGCAGGGTATGGAAATGGGAGAAACAATGCTTGGTAGTGAATGGTAGTTTGTTATATGTCAAGCATGTTTTGGCCTCCAGGCCATCCTCAGACAAACAGGGTTAGTATTATCGGTAGGAAATACATGCCTCAATACTGGCGGCCTACCCACCAAGAACTATGGTAATTTCCCATAGAACACCAGTTCCTAAGAGATCAAAACTTGAGAAAGCAAGACAAATAAGCAAACAATTCTTTTGACAATGGAAAAAAAAGGAAAAAAAAAACACACAAGATTTTCTTTGACAAAGGAAAAGAACTTCAGATCAAAGGGATGTCATCCCCCTCCTTCCAAGAATCAGGGAGGTTGACTACCTGACTTGCCTGTTCTTTGCTCTTGCCCTTCTTCGAGGCCCTAGAGCTCTCCTTATCCTCAGCTTCTGGGCTAGCGTTGTGTTTTGCTACCCTCTTTGTATTAGGTTGAGGGATGGTGCTTTTCCTATTTGCAAAGGATTCCTCAGACTTGTAAGATGTACGTAAGCATTTCTGACAAGCTGAATTCTTCTTAGCCCATTCCAGTTCCTTTCCCATGATATAGGGAAGCTCTGTCTTTTGACTAGTACTGGATGGGCACTTCTCCTTCAGGGCAGGTTTCCTATGGGATTGCCAGTTAGGTTTGGAACTTGACGGTTAGCCTTTCTGAACCTTAGCAATAGTAGCATCGGCATCTTCCATGTCTAATCCTACCTGAATGAGCTTAGCTTCCCATTCCCCTGGAGTGAGATGTTCAGCTTAGAGAGCTATAGCTTGCCATAGGTCCTTCTTGAGTCCCTAAGGTAGCCATTCGACGAAGATTTCTGGTGGGTGAAGAGCAATTTAGTTCAGGGTCCTCATTCAGCTGACATATTCCAGAACCCCCTTTGTCTGTCTCGCATTCACCATGTCCTGCAGGGTGGCTAGTTTTAAGAGGTACCTTCTAAAATAGGTTTTGAGGGCTTCCTTGAAGTCTGACCAGATTACTGTTGAGCGGGTCTAGGTTACATGACAGGATTCCCACCAAGCCATTGCCTGACCTTTGAAAAAGGTTGAAGTGAATTTTACCTTGACCCAGTCATGTGGGAATAAATGGGCTTGGAGATCGAAGTATGTTTTGCACTGTATTAGGAACTTATCAATCTCTTCTGGCTTCCCCCCAAACTTGGTTGGGTTACTTGGCTTAGGACCCTTGAAAGGGCCAGGGACAGGTAGCTTGGCCACATTAGAGTAGTAGGATTGAGGAGGAACAGGTAGGACTGGTGGGACAGCTAGTGGTCCCTAAGAAGCAGGGGTTTGCCTAGCAAGCATTCTGGAGACAATGGCTTTAACATCTACAGCTGAGAGTGCTTGCGGTTGTGGTGCTGGAGTAGGTTCTAGAGAAGCTCTTTGGGGCATGAAAGAGTCGATGTTAATCACCTCTGGGGGGCTTCTCAGTGTCACAGAACCTATAATGTGAGGAAGAGAGTAATGAAATAGGTTAGTGTCAGTTAGGGAGCTGACAGGCAAGGGACTCCTTAGTAGGGGAAGGCTGGAGCTAGGCTTCTTCATTTGCCTGTACTTCTCTTTCCATTCCTCTAAATCATTTTCCAGTCTGGAAATTTTTTCTTCTAGGGCTTTAACTTCTTCCTTCCTTTTTGAAGAAGAGGAGGTAGAGGCTTCTTTCTGAGCCTCTAGGTGAAGGACTTCTTCCTAGGCCTTAGCCAGCTAGGTTTAGAGGAGTTAGACAGTGTCCCTTTCGACCACAAGGTTTTATTTAAGGAGCTCAATTTCTGCCTGTAGGGTGGGAACTTGGGAGGCCTAACCATCTGTCTCAAACCTTTTATAGTTGAGTTTAGTTAACCATTGCTGGGTGTTAAAAAGGTCTGTTTCTAACTGGTGAACCTTTGCACTATGAGCTACATTGGTTTTAGCTTCCCTAACTGCTGACTGACTTTGTTCTTTCTGGATCTGCTCAATTGCTTATAGCAGATAGGTGGTGATAGTAGGGGGGAAGGCTCCTATTATGGATAGGAGCTTCCTTTTAGTTTCCCTATAAGTCTTGATCGTGGAGTAGAGAATGGTAGCAACATCATTTCTTTGCTTTAGGAAAGCAGCATCAAGGTCTTCTTTAGCTGCTTTAAAAACTGTTTTACCTAGGAATCTACTTCCATCAATAATGGCCTTGAGGGTATTGTTGTATTCCCCAAGGATTGCTTCTTGATGGGTTGTAGCATATTGGAGTTCTTCTGGCAATAAGGTAATCTCATGGGTCCCTACGGAAGAAGCAAAAGAGAATGTGGCTCAACCAGGCTAGGAAGGCCTGGCGAGACTGTTTCCAACAACCAATGTCAAGGCAGTGGCTGCTTCAGTCATTTCGATATCTTTAGAAGCTATCTTGTTAAGGATATAGTGTATGGGAGACTTGTTGAGGATGTAGATGCAGGTATCGGCACAAGAAGCTTCATAAGAGGGTATTACTGAGTGAACTAAGATGTCTCAACTGGTAAGCTAGAACCACTTGAATTTTCTACCTTTATCGCAGAGTCGAAGGAGAATAATAGTTTTCACGGAAAAGATAGCAAAATATATTCTTAATGTTCAAAGATGGTACAAGACTTCTTATGATAGCTAGAGAGAGAAAGAGAAGAAACCAAACACATTGCTCAGGGGGGGGGGGGGTAATTCATTTTATTTTATCTTTACGACCCCGCTAGGGGTCGTCTAAAAGAACCTCCGCTTGCAGCTATGAAAATCTATGGCGGAGGTAAAAGACAGCTGACCTATCGTCGGTAGCGCAGTCTACGGAAAGATAACTACATGTTTGTTCCTGAATCCTCCTCGCTTACACGCAATAAACTACCGAAGAGACGGGGCGGAAAGTAGGGAGCGGCGGGGGAAAGTAAGAACCAAAAAAGAAAACGCGACCGGCACAACATGCGACCACCCGGTACGTCAGGACAGCAGAAGAAACTTTAAGCGAAAAGGAAAAAGAAAAGCCTGGGGAACCCCTTTCCCATCTCCAGCGAGGCGAACCTTACAATAACCGGAAGGAATCGAGGTAAAAGCGGAGAGCACTATCCAAAGACAAGGGAAAGAGAAAAGACAAAGGAGAAAACACAAGCCAAGCTCACAAAACTTTTACACAAAGGGAACAACAAAAGCGGAAAAAGATGAACTACCGAGGGGCCCTAAGTCTCCATTCCCTCTTCCATTACGGCACGCAGGTTCTCCACTCGCTTGTTATTATCGGCCAAGGCTTGCAAATACATGGGGCAGAGAGGATCGTTAGCGGGGTGGGCGGCATCGCAATTAGCGCATTTAAGCACTGTGTGTTCGCATTGTCGTCCGCGGCGTTTGCATTCTGTGTTGCCACAGAAATGCTCGAAGATGGCATGGGGTCCGGCGCAGATGCAGCAGCGGGGGGAGAATGTGCATTTCAGTTGATGATGACCGAAGCGGCAACAGCGGGAGCACTGGGTAGCCAAACACATTGCTCATCCGCTCCCTCTTAAATACCCAATTCTGACCAAGTAGCTACAGAGAACTTAATAAATGAAATGAAGCCCATAGAAACATTCCATCCTGATTCCCTCATTCTTTCATGATTCCCTAGAAGGAGATCAGTTTCATGATTGGAGAATCGAAAGGTTTTGGCATAATCGTTTAGGACTTTTCAGAGAACACTCTTCAAGTCCTCTCCCCCAACGATGCAACTGATCAGCATATCACAATGAGATCAGGGTAGCAAGTCCTGTCATTGATCACATATGTCTAATCCTATGCATGTTGTGTTGTCAATACCTCATATCGCTTAGTCAGAACTCTATAGTAACATTACTTATCATGTGGTTCCATGGCTCAAGGAGCAATCACAGGTTCTGACATACCTGGCAGTTGACTTACATATGTTTTGGTACATAGGTAGACTACTTGGTACAGCTTATCTGTAACACTTCTGTAGTGCCTTAGCTAGTTATTAGGGAGATTGATAACCTTTTCTTTGTTCTTTCTACATACTTTGGAACCTTCAAAGCTTACTTATACTGAAAATTCTTATCCAGAACTTTTCTATCTCTACTATTTAGCGATGTCTAGTCACCACACCCTCACCCCCCTACCCCCTCCTACCCCTTTTACCTCTACCCCCTACCTCCCTAAAAATACTCCTCTACCTACCCCTGAAACCATTCAAAGGGTCAAAGTATTCAGACAAATCTAAGTCAACCCTGCGATATCCGAGTTTGGTTGCTTGCTTGGATACAACACCAATTCGAATGGTGCCTGCACAGGAGCTGATGTCCAAGGCACATAGGCTATAAAGACCTTCAACATATCTAGACTTGCCACCTTCTTTGTGAGAGACCTTCCTGCTATTCAACAGTCACTAGCTTCTATCCATTTAACCCTTACATTCATCGCCAACACCTAGATAAAACTTGCTAACTGAGTTACTGTTCTGGAGTTGTAACCATCCCCACCTGTAACCAAAGCCCTAACTCCTGTCCCTGAAGCTTTACCCACCCCACCAGAAGTCTATGAGTCCCTTAAAGACATCCAAAAATAACATAAATTGACTGTGAAAGATCTTAGGAAACTTTACTTGATCGCCACCACTTCTACCTCTCTCCCTACCCCACAACAAGCCTAAGATGCTCAAACCTAGGCTCAAGTCATATCCAAAAAATAGAAGAAGAAGAGTGGCCCAGTCACCCAGAAGGACCTTCTCCTAACCACTCCACTTCCCCTCCCACAGTACCCTACCTGCTGTAACTGAGAAGTTATTGTTAATATTGAAGAACCATCAGCCTTCAGCGAGGATACTTACATTCAAATCTGCAACTATATCAACTCAGCCCTGGATAAAGCCAAACCTCCCTCCTTCTTGCACATTCAAAGATGTTGTAACAACAACCCCAACATGCCAGTCCAAACCACTATGGAGACTGTTACTGCAGCTACTGTCCTTACCTACCACCCTGCTATTACAAAAGCTATTAGCGAATTCTGCAAAGTCAAGGGCATTAACCACATCCATATATAGAAGAAGTATATTATCCATGGTATTCCCACTGCTACTAACCTCAACACTGTAGGACAAATGACCTGCCTCCACCAGGAAATCTAGTGCTACAACTCCAGTATTACCCTCGCCATGACCTCATGCCAGCTAACATCTAGCACCAAAATCAATAAACAGAATCATAGCTTACTTGTGATTACTGTCATCGATAATAATAATGAGGCTCATATCCTTAATAGCCTCACTATACTTAATAAAACCCATCGCACCATCAAATACATCCCCTTCTGCACTGATATCCAATGCTCTTACTGCTTCAAGTTTGGAGACCTAGTCCAGAACTATCAATCCCCTCCTTGCTGCTAACTTTGCACTAGCCCCTACACTATCTCTAAATATACCTATAGGGTAGCTGACTGCAAACAACTGAAAGGCTTTACCTGTAAGAATACTATTATCCAATGTATGAATTGTGCTGGCCTCTATAAAGCTAATGATCCAATCTGCATGATAATGATACAGGCTAAACTTACCAAGTCTAATAGGAAGGATAAGTCTACCACTATAGGGG
>JABYPW010000508.1:0-24603 GCA_016880775.1 Phymatotrichopsis omnivora | reverse complement strand
CTTTTATTGAGCATGTCAAAAGAAATTCAGTTTATTACCTAATTATGGTTGTGGAAATGTGCCGTTTGAGTTCATGCCACAATTTGTGATCGCGAGGTGAGAAATGAATCTTAATCGTACTGTAGTGCTAAAGAAAATGATGGGAAAATTTTCCATTTGTTCCTACTAAACCAAGCTGACGTAAAGCGATTTTTCCCCCCTTACCCGCCCCTCTTACGTCCCCATTCCCCTTCGCATCACAAAATTCTCTCTTAAATTTCCAATAATTTCCGTTTATTCTTCTATCCAATAGATAAAATCCACAGTACAGAATTTATGAGGATTTACACGGTATATCTAACAATGACGCATCGACCTATCACTCTATGAGCATCTTTGTGTCCATACTTTAAGCCTTGGAATGTGTACTTACGTTATCGCATGTGTAATACGCATCTTCTCCGCTCGGGGCAGAAATCGTTACATTTTTTGCGTAGATTTCGCTGCAAACCGTCGATGAAGAACAAATCAATGTTCCCACCTTTGGGTCGTATTTATCGGATGTGGTACCCCAGAAATTTTCAAAGTGGATATCAGAGATGGTGAGATTACTCTAAACCCAACATTCGTGAGTATGCGTCCTTTGTTTTATGTGGTATGTTATCTTAGTAAATACGTACCGGATACTTGTTACACAAGTCTTTATCCTTTTGCCCATAGCATTGAGTTAACTCGATTGCATAATCATTGTTTTTATTGTAGAAGGTATCGTATGTGACATTTTTGACGTGGCCACTTCCACCGCCCCCCTGAAGATCCCCGGAGAGTGCTGTTGAGGAGCCAGGCCACACTTTGATACGTGCGCCATCCTAATGGAAAACTGTCAATTCTAGAATTCTCTTCATTTACAATACTGCGCACAGCAGATACTTACAGAAGCATTGGACATGGAGATGTTGTAAACGTAAATGTTCTCGACAATGTCATAAGTGCCGATATATTGACCTAGCGACCCGACCGAAATACCGTGAGAGCCGTTGCAGACTAGATTTTGGACCACAACGTTGGTGGAGTTTGGCTTGAAAGAAACGCAGTCTAAGCTGAAATTGTCAACAATTTAAATGCCCAACAATTTTCAAGTAAATTTCTGTGGAATGGTAGGTGTTACCGTCGCCATTGTCAATGTTGGAGTTTTGGATAGTAATTGTATCAGACCGATAGGTATCCCTGCTCTCTACTTTAACTCACAATCCCGTTATAGTACTAGTATGAGCGAGGTATCAAACCATCCATCTATCCACGCAATCTGTGTCAGTATCATTTTGTTGAACTACTTAGGATATTGCATCATTAGGTAAAAAAATTAAGTCAAATCATACCGGTATTCTTGGCTTCATTACTACTTGTGCTTCCCCCCGCAATATCTATTCCATCGTATAGCACATCTGTCGAGTTGACGATAATGTTGTACCATTGCGGGGAATACCGCAACTTCAAATTGCTTATAGTGCCACCGTTCAACCCGATTATTCCGAGCAAAATGGGACGAAGGATATATATATTCTCCGCGTATGCGTCATACCAAACTTGGCCGTTGCCGTCAAGCGTGCCTCCGCCGTAAATATTAACGTCTTCCCCGCCAATTTGCCAAAACGTGGTGGCATTTTGGAAAGTCAAATAGAAAGCATTTTGGGACCAGTAATCGGTGTCATCTGTGAACTATCCTATCGATCAGCATTGGTCCTTATGTGCCATCTCCCTAAAACAACGGTGAATACCTACCTTAATCGTGCCCTGAATATCGAAGTCGACATGCTTCAGAAAAGTCAAATCGAGCTTCGTCCCAACAGAGTATGTCGTGTCCGCTGAAAATACAATCGTTCCGCCATCATTGCATTCTTTTGCTGCCGCAAGAATTGCTGGTGCGTCGTCTCCACTACCATGTGGAACTATGCAGGTTTTGATGCGCTCGGGATGTACAATGTGGGCTTTACCAGGCGATTTAGGTGACGGTTGTATGGCGGCACGCACCGACGGTGTGTATGCGCATGTGTTTGTTGCTAAGAGGGCTGCAGACAGCACCGAAAGGAGAAGGGAAAAAGTGGATTTCATTTCGCCCGTGGATTGTCAAATTTTGAAAGCGTTCCGCTGCGCGTACAATCTTCGTGGACGACAAAGTGAGTCCTTATTAAATGACGACATGCAGGACGTAGTTCGGTGCTTGGAAGCGAACTGTTCTCGGAAAAACAGCTTCGCTGGCGGATATACGGGCTACCATCCTTCAAAGCATATTGGATACAAGGATATTATTGCATCTGCAAAATTGCTAAATATTACCACAGGAAATACCAGATCATCCGATATTTGCAACGAATAAATGGCTAACTGAGCCCTGGCTTTGTTAACTGCCAGGAACATGTACATGTACATGTAGACAAGCATATACGACTTTGTTGCCCCTGTAAAAACATCACTTCCCCCTGTTATCATTTACTCCTACTTTATATCCGTGTGGGGCCAACCCTGAAATTTTCGGCTATTGGTACGGTGCGAGTTCCTGCTCTCGGGATGATGTCCCCCGCAACCAGGAGTGTGGAGTTACCGAAACTAGAGTACATGTACCTTTTAGCCGGGGTGTGAGATCGGTTAGGCTTATATGCCGTATTCCGGTGCTTGATGCTCGGTGTTTGGGCCTCTCGCAAGGTTTTTCGTATTAGGGAAGAAGTAGAGGGTTAGGGTTTGTGATAATTAAACCATATACATATATACTCTATTGCCGCTAATGCTGAGAATAATCGCATTTTTGTAATCACGTTTTTATAGTAATCGAGAATAGAAACTAGCATCTGCATCTAATATGATGCCACTACATATAAACAACAAACAATTTAGAAACAGATACTTCACGGATTCAAATCCAGCCACTCTGTTTGTCCCGTCTGTCCTTCCGGTGTCAGAAAAACCTTCTGTGGACTGTTCCACTTTCCTGCCTCTTCCTCGTCGATAACCTTGGTTATTTTCCCCAATTCTCTTCCGGTCTCATTCCAACCTGGTCCATAACTAGCATACTCTGCCATATACGTATAATTATTCGTCCTGCCTACCCCCCCCGAAATCCAATCTTCATAGCCTTGAGGGGATATTGAGTCATCCATGTAGGTGTTCATGAAGACGCTGCGGTGTTGGGAATTCCACGGCCTACCAAGATAGCATTTGTGGGTGATCGAAAGCGAGGAATTTGCTTTTTCGACGGTGGAATTCGAAATATACACGCCGTATGTATTCTCAAACGTTGTATTGGTGCCTTTCCACGCCGTTATACCTCCACCGCAGGAGCGAAGGGTTAGCTTTGATGACAAAATGAATGCCGTGCCAAAACCGTACAGAAAATCTGTTGTCCCGGCAATCTCGTTTTCGTAAAAATAAGCGTTCCCCAGCTTTCCCACGTAGATCTAACGTAATGTTATTTTGCGAGCTCGAACATATCTTATTCAATGGGATAGACATACGGTATCTTGGTAGCTGTAAAACCTATTGTAATAAAATCCTCCATTGGCTCTGCTGAAGCTCAACGCCAAACTCTGTCCTATTGCATACTCGGCATAATTGTTGTTCCAATCGATGTTGTATGCTCTAAAATCAGTATTTCCAAATGGAGTATCATCCGGAACAGCGAACCCCGTCGTACCGCTCCCGGTTAAACTCGCGTTCAAAGTTGGTGAAACTGGAAATACAAATATATTAATGTTTCTTCATGATGCAAGTAGATGTCAGTCACTACAAAGGCTTTCCCTTACCAGTCAGTACCGCAGTGAAAGCATTGTCCGCATAATTTCCATCTATCATCGCTGCTGCCCATTGAACGGTTACCAAATTATCGTCTCTGTTTGCCGGGGTCTTTGTTTGGCCTAATAAAGTGACAGGCCCGGAACGCGTGATATTCAATTGTTCAGTATAAATCCCCGCTCCAATAAGTATAGTATACGCATCAGTATTGTTCGGTAAAGATTCAATGGCAGATTGAACAGAACTAAATGATGCTTGGGAATCTGTGGGAGATACAAATATCGTTCCCGGAGGGCAACCAGAGAGCGCATCTTCAGTGGGAAGCTGACATGATGCTCGAGAGTAGGTTGCGCGAGCAAAAGTTAACGTCGATGGTAAGGTGCTGTATGCTAGGAAAAGCGACAAGGCAGATTTCATGGCGGCCGTCGTGGAGAAAATTGGCATCTTCCTTGGAAAGTCACGGACTAACAAGCGATATTTGAAGTGCCAATATAACCATAGACGAGGTATATTTCATCCAGAGTGCAAGGTAGATGCAGAAACCCGCCGGATAAATTGCACTATTTATGAATTTTGACATGGAAATTGAGTTCCGGGGTCGGAAGCTTGTTTTCCTGTGGAAGAAAGCGGGGTTTCGCAAGGGTTCACCTAGTTCCTCAGCATGCAGACATGACATGCATTCGGGAAATTTGCCTCCGAATATTACAACTCCAGATACTCCTGTCTATTACGGAATAGTTTGGCATGGGATCGGTTTACGATACCCAATCCCACAATTTTTATCCGTATGACAATATACGAATTAACCGTCTCCTTGCAAGACGACGCAGCGGTACACGTTATTAGAAATACGTGTGTATGTATCTGTGCATGCACAGATACTCTCACGAGGTCCCCGAAATTTTTCGTTTTACTTTACCAACGGATATTCAACATGAGAATTCTTTGGTACATCATTCTAACTGCTGCCAGTTTTCACTTGGTCTCCGCTGCACCTGCGAATTCTTCATACATTTGGGACGAGAATACTCAATTGTAATACCGTACCATCCAAACCCAACGATACGTCACTAAAAATTCATTTTGAACAGTCTTGTTTTCGGAGACTCGTACACCTTCGTTCAAGGTAGCGGCGGAAGGGAAAATTATAGGTATTTTCAATTTCGCCGGGGACTCGGGAATATGGCTAACTGAATAAAACTAGTTTTATCGGCGATGCTTTCAATTACTCTTTCACGGAAAAGGAGCTACTTTCCAACGCAATTGTAAAGAACTGGGTAAGGTGTTTTAATCTTGCAAATATTTGCAGTGTTGGGCTAATAGATGGAATTTTAGACAAGCTCCGGTGGTTCTAACTGGGTGCGTGCGTGCAGATTCATAAAAATGCAACTCGAAAGTATCTACTAAATTTTAACCCCAAGGTCGAGTTTCTCACGGGATGCTATGAAGGTTTACCGCTTGAGTGCAAGAATCAGTTATGGGATTTTGCTTTCGCAGGAGCCGATATTTCACCTAAATAGTATCCTTTGACCTTCTCTTTCCTGTATGGATAAGCGTTTGCAAGGTATTGACGAGTTAGTTTGACGCTACACCACAACTACTCGGTGGATCTCGTAGATCAAGTCCGGCAATGGGATACCTACGCCAGGGAATCAATAAAATTTAACCCAATGAGTGCTTTAGCCGCTTTCTTTATTGGGTATGGTACCTGACCTCTTTCCATTTTTCGTTCAACAGAACGCAAAATAACAGTATCATAAGTATTAATAGGGACATAGGATCAACGATATCAACGATAGCGCGAAATGGACTAATGTTTCGTTCCCCACATTTTATGACACGCTTGTTACCGAATATTTTCAATCGGTCGTGCGTTTTCCCCCGACATACAGATAACATTTCAGCATTAACTGATTCATTTACAGGAAACTGTTCGTAAGCGAGGCTACAGAAATTTCCTATTTCTGAACCTACCACCGTTGCACAGGGCATATATACCCTCTCCATCTCTCTAGCTCTTGAATTCTGCTGATATGTGTACCAATGACCAGTAGACCCCCAACAACCAGTTATCCGCAGATCCGAAACCCAGCATTGCACAGATTGGCCAGTTCAACGACGCCATCTCTCGCCACGCGGAAGCTTTCGCAAAAATACATAGTGATGCAAATGTACTAGTATTTGATACATATACTACACTTTCGGAAGTCTTGGATAATCCTCAAGAGTATGGCATCTCGAATACTACAAGGTAAACAAAATTGTATGCTTCTGGTGAGCGTCCAGCACTAAGGGAGAATAGCTTTTGTCCGAATTACGATGCACCAGATATCGGTAGCGAATATCAAAATTACGGTTGCGCACCGATTGGAGAATATTTTTGGTATAGTATGTGCTCCTTTCTACCTGCCCACAAGGTATGAATATTAACATACAATGCAGATTCGGGACACATTACATATACTGTGCATAGGATTCTCGCCAAGGCGGTTGATGAAGCCCTCAGAAGATGGTAGAAAATGTTGACATATATATCTTTTTAGAGTGTCGGCGCCAAAGAAAATCCCCACTACCCTAGTGTAAAGATTGCTATATAATAATATTTCTAAATTATGCGCAGGGAAAGCAATGTGTACTTATAAATGTCTATTTTTATTTTTATTTTTTTTTATCTGCGAGTGATACACAGTGACCAAATCGAGAATATACACTATTATGTCAAAGCGATATTCGCCGCATAAAAAATTCATATACCGTACTACTCCGTTTCTGCAAGCTCTCCAGTATCCAAATATAAGGATAGAATTCTTTTCCGCTCTTTTCTTTGTTCCTGTTCTTCCGACAATTGCCGGGCAAAAAGCCTGCTATTCCGCTCCGCTGCAATAAGGTCAAACCATTTTTCGTCGGCGAAGTGACTCTTAGCCGCTTCTCTTGCTCGCCGTGCTCCATCCTCTTGTTCCGCCACTCTTTGTTCTTGCATTCTTGAATCCAACTGTGAAACCTGCTTCCGATGGGCCTCTTCCAGCGTCTTCATTTCGCCCTCTTCATTCCTAGCAATAGCGCCAATTGCATCTTGATGAGAAGATTTCAGTTTAGCCTTGAGATTTTTTTCTCGGGCTTCGCGATTCGGTTTTCCGCAGAGGTGGGAACGCAGTTCAAACCAGTAGTCATCTTCTTCCTCTTCGTGGCGGCGGACCAAATCCTTCCGTTCCTGGAGAAACCGCTGCTCAAGCATCGCTATATCCTCGTCGTACTTTCTTGCCAGCTTTGCTTTCACCGATGAGAACCGATGGTTTCGCTCCTCCTCCATACTAAGACTTTGTTCTTCCAATGCCTTTCTTTCTCCTCTATGTCTCTCTCTCATCCTCCTTCTTTGCTCTGCATGAATAGAATTCAAATTCCTTGCAAGAGTGTCGTATTTCGCCCGGAGGGAACGAGACCTTTCATCTTCTCTCGCCTTTGCTTTTTCCGCTTCCATCTTTCTTTGCCACCGTTCCAGTGCTCTTCTCCGTTCTTCCTCGGCTCTAGCTGCTGCTTCCCGTCGAGCGTTCTCCTCGGCTTGTAACCTAGCGTGTTCCGCCGCCTGGTACGCTTCAAACCTTTCTGCTGCTTCACGTTCGACCTGCTGGGCCCTCCGGATATGCTCCTCCTCGCCGCTGCAGCCGCATATTTTCCATGGAGCACCACATACATAGCAAAACTCAGCTTTACATTTACTGTTTGCCGTCAGATCATGGCCGAATAATGGTTTAAAGATGGAGTTGTCGAAGAAGAGGCATACCATGTCATATGGGTACACCCCATTGTCAATTCCACCATAGCCCTGCACCGGTAACATCTCTGCCATCCCTGGCTTTCACCCTCCCGAAGTACCGCCTGTAACGCAAGGTCTTCGGGGCAGTCTGTGCCAGGAGGATGAGCGGTTCCCTTACAGATTCTGCACACTTCTGTTTTGCATTTTTCGCACGTAATTTCGAACCTAGCCGTCTTTTGTTGAATCCATGCTGAACATGTAGGAACGGGACAGTATAATCGTTCACCCCATGGAATCATATACTCCATTGCTTTCTCATTGAAAGCTTGACGATCTTTCTTGCTAAGGACGGTGGCGATATGTTTTCGTGGAATCTCTTGGAGGCAGCAGCGCGGAGGAAACACGGATTCGTCTTGCATAGCATTTCTATGGAGAACATGTTAATATCCTCGATTTCCACCGGCAGAGTTGTGATAACGAGCGCACTTTACAAGCGTTTGGAGGCATTGATAGCAATATTTGTGCTGGCACGCTAAGCCCACTAATCTTTTGTTTTTGTGGTCTTCGAGACATGATGAACATTCGCTAATTTCATATGGTCAGTCATTAGGAAACTCTACTACATTATTGGGTGGCCAACCTTTTGCCTATGCGGCTCCTAAAGAACTGTTTTATGGATTCCACCCTCGGAGATGCTAATGTCGATGTCGCCGCCCTGTTATTTTTCGGCAATAGAGAAAAATATAGGCTAGCTCCACGGGTGCTAGCCGTAAAACTTTCCTGCCTAGAAGATCTCTGCGATTTCGTACTTGCTGCATGGGAGAATTGACTGGATGATACGAATGACGCCCTCGAAGAACATCTTTCCGGGGTCGACAGCTCCTGAGGTCGTGGGTATGATATTGAAGTATCGATGGTAGTTAGGGAATGGCTCTGTTGGTAGCCGCCGGGGTTTCGACCGCTTCCCGATGCCCCAGTTTCACGCCCGATCTGATCGGAGCTTAGGCGCAGGCGTTCGCTGGTACGGTGAACTATGATTGGTGCTGTGTCTTCGGATGTAATGGTGGAATTTTGATTGACGCACTGATTCACTTGTTCTGGAAAGCGCTGAATTTCTTCTCTGAGCTCATCCGGAGTAAAGTCGTCGGCCCATGCGAGTTCCTTTGGGGGGTCGCGACACTTCCACCAATCCCCGTCCAAGTCTTCACCCGCCAGCATACGAAGTTCGTGCTCAACATTTAGGACATCTCCGGGGTCGCCGTCATCCGGGGTCGGTGTAGGTATTTTCACCGGTATCGGTATGTTGGCCGTTCCAATATCTCTGCTGGACGAAATATATGCGATCAAACTGGCGGCGGTGGCCTGCGATATCGCTTCCGCCATTGTAGAGTAAATGTACGTACTTGTACAATATATACCGTAAACAGTCGAAACAAGAGAGTATTTGCAATGCTTAATTTTCGAGCAGGACACTAGTTACCCCGACTATGCAGATATAGTGCGACTTTAATACTTTCTCCTTACTACATCGAGCCAGATTTAAGCGTTCAAGTCTGCCTTGCACTTTGTAATCCCAAAATGACGATCACCAGTGCTACGATTATGACGTGAAATTTTGCTAATTGTTTGACGTGGCGGAGTTTACAGGTTGTGCAACGTCCTTTGACTACAATAGTTCCACATGCGAAAGCTAAGCCTTTCAAGATGCAAGTGTCCCTGTACTCGAGTACATGTACGTGTAGTACATGTCAATTGAGGCGTATATTGAAGTAGTCGACGAGGACACCAGGCTTTCGGGCCAGATTTGGCATTGCAGGATGATTGGTTGTGTGAGGCGAAATATTTCACTCAATAAATGTGGCGGATAATCTTATCTGCCCTTCCATCTTGCCTTGCACATGTATAACATCTTTCCTGATGTTAGCGCTTTATGTAATTGCGACTTTCTCATGATTGCTGAGGCAGACCTCGACAGCATGGTAGAGCACCCCTGTAACAGCCCACTTCGCACTCAAAAACACCACAGCATAAAATGCACGTCGGCATAAAAAGCTGCGAGCTGGGTTGCAACCATGAGATATCACTCGTACCCGGTACTAAGCGCCACTTTTTGTTTACGTCGAACGGGCGGTATTGTGTGCAAACCCCCTGTTACCGAAGTGAAAATGTGCGGCAGGGTTAGGGTTGGAAACTTGTTTGAATTTGTAGATAGGCAGTTAGATCGGCGTTTTTTCTAGGAAAGGCGTTCTTTTATGCCTATTTCTTACAGGAGTATCAAATTCTAAGCCAACCTTTATAAAAAAAAAATGACCGATGATATTGCGGAACGCCCCACACAGTGCTCGCTTCCCCGTACCGTCAAGGCTAAATTTACGCCACCTCCTGCGGAACCGGATTTCAACCTTGAGTCAGCCTCATGTTTCCCAGTCACGAGATGCCTCACCGAAATCTTGGGCACAAATACTTGCGGTCGCGAAAGGGCCGGAGCCCTTGATCGAGTTTCTTGGAGTCAGCCCCGCCTCCTTTTTTTTTTTTTTTTTTTTTCAAACCCAAATTTTTTGTTAAATAACTGGCGGTTAGGCGAAATAAGTCTATAACGAGAAGGTACATGCATCAACAACCGATATGGAGGTGCTAATGATTACTCAAGTATGGTGTGGTTCCAATTATGCACTTTAGTCTTGTCACATACCAATGCCTCAACCATATGCTTTGGGTAACTATGTCCTTAAGTCTGTGCTATTTTACACCAAAATTTATCAAGCGACCTCTGCAGCTCATAATAGGAAAAAAGTCTGTGGCATTTGCTCGACGATCACATGTCCGGAACACATCACGGGTAATGAATTTTGTTTAGTTTTAGTTAGTTTTTTGTTCCCTTCGTATCGTAGTCTCCATCCGATCCGAACTCGTATTTTCAACTGATATCGCTCTCGATCTTTTAGCCTAGACAATTTTGCTTTTGCATGTGAACAGGTCGATGACTTCAGAGGGGTGGACATGATGTCTACGTTCACCCAGAACATCATCGCAATCTAATCCCATAAACTAGCAACGCCAAGCTTTCAAAATAACGAATAAATACCGATCAAAACGCACTACATTGTTCATACAATCCTCGAATCTTCCAACTATCAAAGGTATTGTTCTTCCCCTGCAGAAATGTTTCCCGTTTGTATTGAATTATGAACAAATAAACTACATGGACGAACTATGGAAGCTTACATGTCCGTGCCAACGATCAGAGAAACCATCGGCGAGCTTGGGATGCTTGGTGATGAGGCGTGGGAAGACAGAACAAAAAGATTAATGAACGGCGTCTGCCGCTATTATTTTCCGCTAGCCAACCTCCCTACCGCCTCCGCAACCGGTCCTCAGAAGCATTGAAGACTTCTTTTCCCCGCTTGCATTCCACAAATGTATGGCCATCGAATCCACCATCAATCGTTCTTTTCTTCTTCGGAAAAGATCACAGGCCGGGCCGTTCGCTCTCAGCTCGGGGTAATACCGCGCTCTTTGGCACCCTTGCATATTATTTGGAAAGCGGACAAGCTCACCGCTAACCCAAGGGCCATTTCTCTGCTTTTATCTCGCAGGCCAACAACGACTAATCGCTGATCTCTCGTTGTCTCTCGATTCTTCGAATTAGAAGAACGTTTCGATCGCGTTCCGTTCCGCTTCATGTTTGATATCGTTCTTGTTTGAGGTAGTGGTAGGCTTTCGAGCGGGGTTGTGATGTAAGTAGAACAACACATCACCCATATTTTCCGTGTGGAGGACATTTACCGAACTGCTGATTGATACCAACTGTTCTGAGAGCTGTGTGAAAACGACGACACGTTACACCGTTGCAAAAGTTAGTGAACTAAGACTATGTAATAACTAGTGAATAATGCACCCGCGATCAATCGTACTCTACTGAAAGGCCAAAATGCGAATCCAAACGTCGTTCCTCCGCAGTGTACATACATACAACGCCGTAAAAATAAATCCAGACACGAATCCAAAGTCAGCATGGTCACACATCCCATGCAGGATATAGCCTAACTACTGCTTCTGTTCTTCGCCCACCTCCTCCGAATTTGTGCCCCAAATTTCCCTCTCAATCTTTCTCACAACAGCCTCGACATCCAAATCCCCCGTATCGATCACCATAACCCCCTTTTCAGCTTCCGTGGGCACTTCCATTCCCCTGTGATCCTCCAAACCTCGCTCTTCTTTCCCTTGTGCACCGGTTCTCGCTAAGATACGTTTATGAATGTGACGTGAATCACAATAGCAAAACACGTATTTCAAAGTAAATTCCGGGGGTATCAAGGAGCGTAAGTGTTTTCGATAGGCTAGTTTCGTGGAGGAGCAGGTGATGATACAGATACCGGCATGTGACGACACTTTCTTTGCGGAGCTAGCGATAAGCTCGAGCCACTCGAAAATTTCGGGATCGGGGACGGATATATTATTATTCAGGCGATTGAGGTTCTAAAGTTCTCAATTATGTCAGCATAATAACTTCTATCCCCTTTCGAATCTTTCGATTTTCAGCCTCAGTCGAGTGAAAAGAATCTTGCAAATTTTGAAATTGAGGGAAATATACCTCTTCTGAGTGGAGCTGATCACCCTCGATGAAGTCAGTTCCAATCTCTTGCGCGAGCCTCTCCGCGATCGTGCTCTTTCCCGCGCCGGGAGGTCCAGCGATCACAAGAATCAAGCGGCGGCGATGATCTGGGCCATCTTCTGCAGCCGTTTCAAAATGGACGTGGTCGACACTGGTGGTCATATTTCACATTTCTTCGAAAGATATCATGTAATACTCGAAGAATACCTCGTAAAGGCATAATGGTGCGGAGGAGTAGATTCGCTTTGGATCAAAAATATATCTTGCTCAAGACGAATTCATTGCGTCACCAAGACGTCGTGGGGCTCAGGTGGCTGTTAGCTTGTATAATCTTTGTGGCTACCGCCATATGGGAACTTAGCGGTTCGACACGTAAAAAACTGAGGAAATTCAAAGATGCTTAAGATTATTCCCATAGTTAACCTTCAAGCTTTCTTGGAGAACGTGGTGCAACAAGTGACTATATCCGAACCAACAACAACAGCCTAGTTTCCCCCCCCCAAACCACCAAAAAAAAAAAAAGGCAAAGGACTCCAATGCCAGCACAATTAGTAAAAAAGACTCAAATACCCTGCATGTTTGGAAAAAGACTCCGATGCCAGCAACTTTTTGTGTAACGGCAAAAACCTTGTACCGGGTAGGTTTACTGTGACTGCTCCCACCATTTTCTTTTGCCGAGAAAACTCACTTCATTGTGCCCGGAGAAAAAAGCCTATCGTCACATTATCCCTTACCTGGGTACCTTACATCAACAAAACCGCCCGAAGCATCTACCGTGTCAATATTTCAAATCCTCTTCCTGGACATACCCACACGAAATACTGTACCGAAAACCGCGAGTGGGGTCGTCGCTACACTGTTATGATCGCCAATGCAAATCATGGCGAGGTAACAGCAAAACGGAAAGGTTCATTTATTTAACCTTTTGGAGAGAACATGCGGACGCTTGGATTTTCGAGACTACGGTATTTCACGTGGGCATGCATTGGCATGTATATACGCTCTCCAGCTCCAACCACAAGATTTGTTTACCCCCCTTCGCACTCAATCGCAACCTAGAGAGATAGTATGAGACTAATCTCTATCCCGTCGACATCGCGAACCTCAAACCTAACGTTGATTGCTCACGCGAAAGCCAAGAGGGAGGCTAAGGGTCAGGCAAGTTCGAGCTGAAGAGGCACGCAGTCGCGCAATTGCTCGTGCCCAGGAAGCCGCAGGAGAGCTACCTGCGACCCCAGATCTACCCGTCCACCATTTTCAACTTGCGGTCAACACAGATACAACGGCAGATCCTGCAAGAATAGTCATATGCGAATTTGAAGTGGATTTTCTGGAGTCACTGGTTTTTTTTTTTTTTTTTGTTTATTTTTGTTTTTCATGTTCAATGGCAATATGTGAATTTAAAGTGGATTTTATGAAGTCGCTGGTTTTTTTTTTTTTTTTTTCCTTTTAATGTTCACTGTCATGTAGCTGTTTTCGTAAGCAACAAAATTGAGTCTCAATAATCAGGATGATGGACTATATTTTCCAGGTATGATGAGTTTTCAAAAAAATGGCAGGAAATAGTCACAATACCAACTGGTACAAGGCTTTTGCCGTTACACAAAAAGTTGCTGGCATTGGAGTCTTTTTTTTTTTTTTCCAAATGTGTAGGGTATTTCAGTCTTTTTTACTAATCGTGCTGGCATTGGAGTCCTTTGCCGAAGAAAAATCTTGGACTTCGCTCTGGGACGGAAAAGATTTTATGATTGGGTGATGGTGTTTCGTCATGCAAAACATGCAAATCTTACCAGCATACGGAATAGCCACTTATGGGCTTGGCGAAATTCGAAAAACTTTTTGTTGTTAATTGAGTGATATATATGTGACAGTACGAAAATTATAAAAGGAGTTATATGTAAGCTTCTTCCATACTCACTAAATCTGACTCTATTATATTAACTTAAAGTCATCAGTGCTGGTATTCAAGGCAACTTTATCTTACACCAATAATCCAACACCGAACATAGTATTTCGACCATCAAACACGTCAAAAACGCAAGCGTTTACGCGTACAGGTGTTGCTGACAATCGCTTGTGGTTATACACATGCAGCAGACCTTCCTTCCATCCGCCGATGCTACTGTCTAAAGCTTTCGGGAGGCCCCAAATAGCTCGATCGAACGCCTCCAAGATCGACTACTATCTTCTGCAAGATTATACCAGGCTCTAACGCCCAATATCTAAACTTCCTCGGTCCAGTTCCTCCGCTATTCTTGAGCGTATGGGATCTTTTCCAAATATTGTCCTGCACAGCATCTGTCCATCCTGACGGCAGATCTCCAGCAGTAGCTGGGGCCGCTGACAATAGTGTTTTCACCGGGGTGCCATCATCCAGAGCCAGAGCGTATGCTAACGGTCGGGCGGGGTTTGTGCTCAGGGAAGGCGAGAAATATAAAGTCACCGTAACGTCCTCCGGGGTACTAAAGAGGTAAAGATCGTATTCTAAGTATGCGGCATCGGGCAGAATTTGAGAAGCCGCAGTAACTGGGAAAATGGCGACGCCTGAAAGGGTTCTACCATAGTTTCTGAGCACCTCGTAGCGTGTTCCATTATTGCTGGATTCTGAGAGGGTGGAAAAGTGCGAGGCTTCCATGGACACGTGTCCATCGCTCTCAATAAACCCTTTGAAACTTGTAGGAACGGTAGTTTTATTTACAGGTACCGAAACCTCTTCGTAGTCGCCGATCGTGGAATTCAAATACACCGTCGCGTCTCCGTTAAACCCTTCGGGAACATCTTCCCAGGAAACAGCAATAGTCACTCTCTGATCTAGGTCCTTCCGCAGGGTTCCACTCTCTGGTTGAACTTTTATCCAGTCGTGGCTCGTTTTCGCACTCCACTCAATCTCTTCCACTACTCCACGGCAATAAAGTTCGACGTATCTGATCTCCGGCCCATACGGATCCATAGGCGGCAATGTTACCGTCGGCCTCAATTCGCCTCGAAGCGGTTTCGCCAGATCACTTCCTTCGTTCCAAAGTCCCGGACGAACACCTGCAGTGCCTTCCGCGATAACTCCCATTTGCCCAACCGCAGGAACCGAATTTTGTCTTGTCTGGACATAGGACAGTCCGCTAATCATATCTCTAATGGGCGGATGCCATGTTTTCTGAAACCCGTAATGGGACTGCGCCATGATGTGATTCCATTTTCCTTCCAGCATCGAATGGTATTCCAGTTGGAGGTCATAATCATTGTCGAAACGCTCCAAAACATATTTCGCCAATCGATTTGCCGAATTCCTTCTCTGTAGGCCGTAGAGATTATTTTTCCCAAGTGAGACTTTGACGTCGGTGAGGATATACGATGCCTTAACGGGATGGAGGACAAGCTGAAAGAATGCGGGTCTATAAACCTCCGGGAGAGTCTCGTATATCGCTTCTGCTCTTATTGTAAGATTTTCCCATTCTTGGAGGATTTTATCTGCCTCGTTATAGTTGACGAGGCTAAACGTATCAGGTTCGATATTTTCATGTTTCCGTAAACTGATAAGACGCTGGTGTGCGATCTGCAAGCTAGCTATCTCCTTTGCGTATTGCGGCGTAAATTCCCTGGCAGCCCAACTTTCCAGGAAATCAGGAATTGAGTTGAGCGGTAGCGAAGAAGCATTCCAGGCTAGTTGCATAATGAATGTGAGCGGCAGCTCCATCGGTTTAATATCAGCAACGTTGATAACCCAAATTTGGTGTGCACCTCGGAGTCGGGCAGTATTCAGTTGGTCCCAAATTTTTGCCTTCAACCCCGAAAGTTCAGTTATTGCACAAGTAATCATATGGAGAATTATTTGACGTACTAGCTGGTTCGTATTATGCCATTTGTAACTTCTCGGAGGTCCGACAAACTCGCAGTGATAATAAACCTGCCTCCGATTAGTTTTTTTTTTTTTTTTCATTTTTATTAGAAACTTGTATTCTCCAAGTTGAGAAATCGCTTACTCCACTGCCGCCTGCCCTTTCTGTTTCATTGCCCATCGGTAACCTTCTAATATTACCAAAATTATCATCCGCAAACAACAGTGTCACATCGTCGGGAACCTCCAGCCCAGCTTCATACAGTGCTTGGACCTCTTTATACAACGCCCAAACCTCTACTCCAGTCATTAGCTTCCGGTTTCAAAAATATCATGCGACGCAACTTACGTCTCACCCCCTCCTCTTTCCCATACACTCCTGCAATGATCTCTCTCTGACTGCTAATAACATCCTTCAAAACCGCCATCGGGTCATCCGCCACCAATGACACGTCACCCTCTCCTCGCATCCCGATCGTAAAATAGCTCTCAAAACCCTTTGCCCTTTCCGCACCTCCCTTGAAGAACGGATATATCCTCCCCTTATTTTTCTCCCAATTCCACGCACCTTGACCGGACACGATCCACTCGTTCGTTGCTCTCTGCATAGGCTCGTGGTGTGAAGTCGACATGACAATTCCATATTCGTCAGCCGTGCGCTGGTTTATGGGGTCATCGGTAAAGAAGGAGTTTCCGGGAGGGGGATATGCTGGCCACATTGCGGGCCAGAGGTAGTTTGCCTAGACATTCTTAGCATGACATAAACCAGGCAGAAGGAAAATGAGATACCTTTAGGCGTAGTAGCAATTCAAAGACGTGTTTATAGAATTCCGCATTGTATACACTTCCGATTTTCTCGTGAACCCAGGAATTGAGGGAAGGGGATTCATCATTAATGAAGAGTCCTCTATATTTCACACTTGGCTCACCCTGCGTTGTCTTGACGGGTAAGGCATGTATCTTCTCTTGGTGCTTTACAGGAACGTCTGCCCACCAGTACCATCTTCCGGTTCTCAGTATTCAGCTTCTCACTCGGAGAAAAAGGGCGTATAATAACTTACGGGGATACTCCGATTTGCTGCGAAACCTCGTAAATTCCAAACACGGTTCCCCGACGATCACTCCCAGCAACAACCAGTGCTCTTTGCACTCCTTCCAGGGGCTCGTCAACAACCTCCGTCAGGAACGACTCCCACTTTCCTAATATTCTGGCTGCATCCAATTTTCCTTTATCAACAATCTTTTTAACTAGCGAACTATCAACACTGCCGACAATTATCGCCGCGCCTAAAGCAAAGCTCGCATTCTCGTCAAAGCTAACTACATCCGCCGCGGTTCCCGTCACTTTCCTAAAGTCGTCAGAGAGGGAGTCCACGGCAATATTGACCGCTCTCGAGTCGTTGGAATCGAATAAAATTGGCGCATTTATAAGGTCTAGGGAATCGGAAACAGGAGTGAACGATATAATTTTCGGAGGTTTGAGAAAAGCCGTAGCCATAGTTACGGGTAAAAATAAAGCAGTCGTCCATAGAATTGCGTGCCCAACGCGGAACTTCATAATTTCAATCTTCTGAAACATGAATTTGTGGTGTGTTAATGGAGGAACCATAGTGTCCGAGAATTGGAAGAATATAAATCCACGTTGCTTGAGTACGTTTTCATAAGCATAAACATCGCCAGCCGGCAACTGAATACCCAACTAACGCTACATTCACACATGTGTAATCGAACGGTATGAGTTGCCCTAGTAGACATTCCGAAATTTCCTGTTTTTCATACATTGCATACAGCCGGCGCACGTCGTCCGTTTATCACACTCATCGTACTCAATCGCAAATAGCAAAACAAGAAACTTTGCGAAAGGGATTCCTACTTACATTGCAATAATACAACGCTTCCAAGGATTAGCGCACCAGGAAGCGAATTTCCAGAGTAGTTAACAGGCCTTTCCACACCCGACGTGCATACACTTTATTTTACCCGCTACCTCCATTGCCGATCCCAACCCACCATCTCATGTCCGTTCATCGTGCGGGGTAACTTAGTAAAAGGTACTCCCGGAAGAGTTTTATTTAATTTCAGGGTCGGAAAACCTCGGTTTCCGGACCATTGATGTTGCGAGCGGGCGTTGTTATTGCTGAAGTATGATGCTGCGCCCGGTGTTGGTGAGCGATGTAGGGGAGAGGTGTTTAAGTAAGCCTTGCGCTAACACTAACTCGAAGTTTTGTACGTCATTAAACATCACTCATTACTCAGCTCAAAGGATTTTCCAAATTCGTCGTATTGCTGATTTCTTGAATCTAGGATGGGTAGTTAAGCAACACCGATAAGGCGAGTCCACTCTGCTTTGTCGATTGCCCACACGTCTCTGCCTTTTCCAGTAACATCGGCGGAAATTTCCACGCCGAAATACTCACAGGCACACATGAGATGATGATGATTCAATTTTTCCATATTTCAGTTTTACATCTCCCTACTCAGGCACACATGAGAAAAACCTACGTCTTTGCAACAATGATATCGCCGGCCATTTTCAAAGATTCAGTTCCAGGGGTGGCAATTAATGCGGTATCGCTTCCAAATACCGAATGATAGTTTGGGGCATTATATTTGGAATAGTCGCCGAAATCTGGATCGGCCTCGAGTACTACAAGTGAAGTCTTCAGAGGTGAAAGCCTTGGTGGAGGTTTGTATACATACGCGTGTTCGAAGCGAGCCGAGTGATTACGGATGACACACAAGCATGAATGAGAATTCAGACCGCGGTTATCTGCAATACCACGTCGTCAATTTCGTTGGAAATAGCCGACACCCAAGTTGTAGTAAATAATTAGAGGTCTTGGGAAACTGATTTAAAAACGCCATGAAGATGTTTCGTTGGGTTTAGGACGACCGCTATTTCTAAGGTTACCCAAAATGATTACAAGGCCCTTTGAGGACCAGTTTGCCGTGCAAGCTGTCCTAAATCAATTTATAAAGCTCATTTTTTCCTATGACTATTTCGTGGTATAAACGGCAAAATTCTGATAATATAGCCACGTCTTCAGAAAGTTCTAGACTTAACCGAAAAATCTTGGTGGTATTCGAGGTGATATCGGTATAGAGAAGTACGGATGGAAGTTTGAAGTTTTACCCCCGGGGTTGGGGCCGGTGCAGCAAAAAAAAGGTAAAAAGAAAAAAGAAAGAACAAGAAGGAAGAAGGAAGGGGAAAGGGGAAAGGGGAAGGAAAAAAAGAAAAAAAGACAAAATGAAAAATGAAAGAAATGCATTACCTTTGCTGCGCCGACTGCATATTATGCTGTTGCTCTTCGGAGTTCACCCCACAACTCCCGCACGGTAAAGGCTTACATGAACGAAAAACATAAGGCTATGGGGGCAAAAAGAAGGGAAAAGAAAAGCAAAACCCTAAAAATGATTTACATTCTATTCAGCATTCGTAACACGACTTCACACCTCTCCCTCCTTCTCCCCATCAGGAGCGGAAACTTCTTCAAAGCGTCCGCTCTACCTCCCCATCCACCCGCCATCGACAACCAGGCACTCCCCAGAAACGTATCCACTCGCCTTCTCACTAGCGAGAAATACTACAGGTCCTTTGAAGTCCTCCGGTTTTCCCCATCTGCCGGCGGGAATCCGTTCGATAATTTGACGATTCCTAGTTTCGTCGGCCATGATGGAGGAGCACATGTCCGTGGCAATGTACCTTTTCTCTACTATTAGCTATGCCCACAATCGGACATAGTGCAAAAAGGAGTGGACCAGAACACACCCAGGCGCAATACAATTAACCCCGATCCCGCGCCCCGCCCACTCGTTTGACAGCCCCTTCGACATCTGCAGCACTCCCGCTTTACTCGCGGCATACGCCGGAACCATGAGCCCACCTTGGAAACTCATCAAACTCGCGACATTAATGATTCGTCCGCGGATTCCATTCTCGATCCAGTACTTCCCGATGTCCCGGCACAGAGTAAAGGGGGTGGTCAGGTTGGTTTGGAGAACTTCGTTCCAGTCAGCTGTGGGGAACTGGTGCCCTGGGTGACGACGCTGAATCCCGGCAGCGTTGATGAGGATGTCGACACGGGAGTTGGGGAGAGAGGAAAGGGAGGTGGGGGCAATGAGCGCGGGGATTAACGCGGATACGGAGGCGTCGGAGGAAAGGTCGCACGTGTGGATTACGCATGTACGAGAGAGTAACTGGATCTGCTTCTTGGTATCGAGGTTGGTGGCATCGCGCTGGTGGGTGTTAGCATGGAATATAACTTCTTGGGATTGAGGAGAAGGACGTGCTTGAATCAGAATTATGTCGGCCCCAGCCTCCGCCAGTGCTAGCGCCATAGCTTGGCCAATTCCCCTGGTGCCGCCGGTAACCAACGCGGTCTTTCCGGTGAGATCAAACAACGACGCTGTCATTTTGAGCCGTTTTTTTTCCTCGCTGTTTTCAGTAGTCTCCTCGCAGCGACGCAGAAAAGATATAAGAATTGAGTTTCGAAGACAAGTCACGGAACGAAAAAAAAGAAAAAAAAAAAAAAAAAAAGAAGGGAAAAAAAATAAAGCAGAGAGAATAAAAGAACACTAGGTGTGGAGTAAATAAGAGGCTCTCGTCGGTAAAATACTTACTCCGCGATTGGCGGGGGAGTTTGCAGGGAAGGCTTATCGATAAGATGCTTGACCGACTGTGAGGGAAACTCGCTTCGCCCTGCCATATCGGTCAGCACGAGTATTATGTAAGGGGGTGCCCGTTGTGGACGGGTCTTGGGAAGCGTCAACCTTGCTGCAAATTTGTTCAAAGAGCAACCTTTTGCAACACCGGCATTGCCCACGCCTTCCCCCAGGATTGACTGCAGTATGTGATGCTATGAAAACAGCATAGAGCAGAAGTGGCTCAAGTGAAACTAGTTTTGTTCGAGATGATGAACAACGTTGCAGCTGTGAGATGCGTGAAATGAAAGGACGTCTCCTCTGGATGTGCACACATTGTACATGCACAGTTCTGCGCGATACATCAGCCAGTGTCTCCTATGTATGTACATGTACGTGTACAAATGTACTACATGTAGTACATATATAAAGTAGAACTGGTGCATCACCAAACGTCGTCTTCGGAAAAACGGTTATTCCGCGCATGCCCCAACACGGTAAAACGGTTCGCCTTGCCTCAATTGCTTTGTTGATGTGACAATGCGCTTGTGCTCCGCTAGCAGGCGGGGTCGGCGTGCATCCCGGCGAGCTTCTTCGGAGACGAGAAACCGATGATTCCCCGCGCTGCGAACTGCGAGAACTGTTCCCCAAGATGTTCTTCTCTGTCGCCCCTTCTCCCCTGTCTGAAGCGATTGCTTCTTGAGCTTCGTCTGCAGCATTGCACTGACTTCTAGCTCCTCCTCATCTCTTCGCCGGCCCCACCAATCTCCACAAAACACGGCTTTCGCAAATCTCTCCTCCCAAGATTCCTTATCCCCAGAGTCAATTTCAAATTCTCGTGCAATGGCAACCACAACTCAGGCCTCCGTCCTCCACGCCGCCAAAGACCTTCGCATAGTCCTTTCTCCTTCTCCATTTCTCTCTGTGCCCACAAAGCTAACGCTTACTCTAGGTTCCCCTCTCCCTCCCCTCTCCCGCGTCCAACGAGCTCCAAGTCTCCATCCGCTCCACAACCCTTTGTGGCTCTGACCTACACTACTACAACCACTACCGCAACGGCGACATCCTAGTCACCTCGCCCCTCGCCCTAGGCCACGAGTCCTCCGGGATCGTAACCGCTGTGGGTACCTCCGCCGCCTCAGACGGCTGGAAAATCGGCGATCGTGTGGCGCTCGAAGTCGGACTACCGTGTGAGAGCTGCGAGGCATGCAAAACTGGACGATATAACATCTGTTCGGGCGTGAGGTTCCGCAGCTCGGCGAAGGCAGTACCGCATTTTTGGGGCACATTGCAACAAAGGATAAATCATCCGGCCAAGTGGTGTCATAAGTACCACCACCTTTCTTGATGCTTTGAACGGCAGCTGATGGACGGAGGTTACCCGAGAGTGTGAGCTATACTCAAGCTGCACTGTTGGAACCGTTGTCGGTGGCTATACATGCTACCCGCAGATGTCTCAAGAATGGGTCGCTGCAGCCTGGGGCGACAGTGGCTGTGCTGGGTGCAGGAGCTGTGGGGTTACTTGTGGGAGCTATGGCGAAAATTGCTGGTGCCAGTCGGGTTATTATCAGCGATATCAATAAAGGACGCATTGATTTTGCTATAAAGGAGGGATTCGCTACGGATGGGTTCGTGGTTCACAGTTTTTTCCCTCTATATATATAGGCAGAGGTAGAATTGACGAATGAGATGGGTAGATATGCCGTCCCCCTGGGACTTCGTCCAGAGACTACGGAGGAGAAGCTTGACGTCGCGAAAAAGAATGCCGCGAGGCTATGCCAAGTCGCTGGAAGGGCGGGAGGAGTTGACGTGACATTTGAGTGCACGGGCATGGAAACCTGTGTTCAAACTGGCATCTACGTACGTACCTTCCCCTTTTCCTGTAGCAAATCCGAATGTTCTACCCACTAAGCCGATTTAATTAATCGGCCCGAGATGGTTGATAGTCTTGAGACGTTTCTATGCTGCCTTCGGACCATGAAAAAGGTTTGAAGCCGTATACGAAGCATAGGACCTTTCAACGGACTGTTTCCTGTTCGAGCCGATAAAAAAAAAAAAAAAAAAAATCCTGTTTGCAATAGCTCTGTTTTATATATATTTCCCAGAGACTCCTTCTGTTTACCCCACTAACATCCTCTTCAGGTCACACGTCCTGGCGGCACCCTCCTCCTTGTCGGTATGGGTCATCCAATCCAGACTCTTCCAATCTCGGCGGCGGCATTGAGAGAAGTCGATATATTGGGGGGTTTCAGATATGCAAATACTTACGCAACTGGCATCGAAATTGTGGAGAAAGGATTGATCAAAGGTTTGGAGAAAATTGTCACGCACGGTTTTGAGGGGTTGGAGAAGGTGGAGGAAGCTTTCCAGATGGCGGGACGGCAGACGGATGAGAACGGAGCGCTGGTTATTAAGGTGGAGTGTGTTTTTAAAGACTAAGATTTGGGGGGTGGGGAGAGGAAGGAGATTTTTTTTTTTTTTTTTCTTCACCGTTTTAAATGCGTAGAGTTGGGTGGGTGGCGGGATAGATATTGTATATCCTTGCGTATTGAGAGTTGTCGGAATATATAGAGAATCGAATGCAGCCTCACCTCGCAATATATATTCTACGTTTGTTTCAGAGTCTGTTTTGTGTTTTGAAAGGAAAAATACGGGAGATAAGGGAGGTCAGACAGGCAGAAGGAAAGGAAGCTCAAATGTTTGAACGGTCGTTGTTCTTTTTCTTTCCGCCAATTGCTTGCGCTCCATGATAGTGTATATAGCTAAGGAGAATTCCCGCGTACATACACAAAACATCATGTTTCTGGTTTCCGAAGCCATACCAGCGTATGCCGCGGATCAACGAAAACTGTCAGTAAGCATCACCAATCTCAATCGTTGCTGAGCTCTATTTATATAAAATCGTGAGGGGACACCGGGATGCTATCCTGAAACTTCATAATGGTAGAGCTTTTTGACAGGTTCAGGTCTATATATTTAAAATTTTCAATATTGCAAATCGTCGGGAAACGGTAGAAGAGTCATCTATTTACTTTCGTAAACGCGGTCGCCGATATCGCGATCAGCGCGGTTGCTGGTTTTTGGTACATAACCGCTTAGAGAAAGTAACCAGATGAGGGTTTTTTTTTTTTTTTTTTTTTTTTTTTGGATTTCAACAAGCATTGCAGCGCGCAAGTCTAGCTAAGTTAATGGTACGTGAGAAGGGGTGAGGTAGTTCGACCACGGGAAGTCACTCTGCATGATTGAAGGAAAAGGATTAAAAACTTGAACAGGGAAAAGGAGTTGCTGGGATGGCGGACAACGGAGGGCCTCAAGAAATTTCTCTTGTGTGAATGCGGTGATTTTGCTTTAGGGAATTTGTTGGGACGCGGTGTAGACATGTCAGTGACGTTGCGGGTTTAAGACTAGGGAGGAAGAAGGTTAACACTAGCGAGGTGTGTGCTGGAGATAAGAGGAGTGTTTTGGATAGGTGAGCTAGTGGCTACGCAAAAACGAAACTCGTTCTGAAGATGCCGGTGTAGATAAGTCTCTTCAGTCGCCCCTCCTTTTTTTTCCGGGACAGCGTCTTTATGGATGCTGATTTGTTTTATCCCAAGCGCCCCCACCTACCAACAACGGCCAGAAGTGCGGCAGCGCAAAGGGAAGGCAGAGGCAGAGCACAAAAACCTAAAGGCCACTTTATAATCTGTCTGTTTCCGAAGCCATTTTCGTAGCAGAAGGTCACGTAGACAAATCCCCATACGCCGTTATGTACTCGAAACGAACTCTATGTTAGTGTCTGCATGTAACGACATGACTTTTTCTTTAGTCATTTAACTATGGGTGGGAAGCTTTGCTTGCTTGTATGAAGTATGCGGATTCGAGGTATGGTTGGCGATGGCGCGTGGGCGTGGATTGGGTACTGGTATCATGTTTTCCATGAGACGTCACTCGAGTTTTGACCGAGCGGCATTAAAAAAAAAAAAAAAAAAAGGAAAAGAAAAGAAAAGAAAAGGA
>JABYPW010000507.1:0-24631 GCA_016880775.1 Phymatotrichopsis omnivora | reverse complement strand
CTCATATAGGTGACTAGGCCAGGCTGCTAAGGCCGTTAGCTTTTATGCCCCATCAGATGAATAGAAAACAGATCACTGACGGTCATCCGGGCAAGGGTTAGGGTTGTCGAAGACCAGAGTTGAGAGAGAAGTTCCGGATTTATGTGAATGGGAATGGTTAAAAAATATGCTGGTTTGAGAGAACTCATTAATTATTGCCATGGGCTCGGAATACAAATTTGTTTTCGTTGCTGCTTGAAGATTTTGTTTATGAACGTTGTGATCAATAAAACTACTCACGAAATGGATTCTAAAAAGTGGTAGGGCGCTAAAGGATCTTGTTGACAACAACATAGAGGTGGTTGTGCTGCTGATCGAGTGGTGCCAGTGAATTTTGTAGAAATTGCAGGCAGCCTGGTGCAATGGAGGGAAAAAATCGTTTCAGGTCTCTGTCCTGACACCTCAAAGGCATTATTATATGCATCCACGGAAATTTGCTGCTAAAGCACTTCTCCTCCTTATTATCATCCTTCACTCTGCGCTCTGTTGCAGAGACAACACTACTCATTGCTTTCTTGTCGTTTTTTCCTCGCATATAAACTACTTGTTTCCTTTAGCCTTTCTATCGTCAGAAATCAATTTTTTTTTTTTTTTTTGAATTTCACCAACAAATAAGCTCATTTTCATATAGCTCTGTTTTGGGAAGATTTGCCATTTTTGCACTACTCGTTTTCCTGAGTATTTTCAAAGCACTGGAGAAGTTTTTGAGAATTATCCCCAAATTCTTGTACTTCAAGAGCTTCTTTTATACCTCCACTCTGCTTTCTCAATCGTCCTCTCCAAATCATTGCCTCCTAATAGTCCTCGCCCAAAATACTGCCATGCCATACCAGCAAGTTGATAACTACCAGTCTTCTCCCGTCACTTTCCCTCTATTGCACTACCATTTGCCTGGCCTCCAGCCCCAGAATAACAAGCATCACCCTCTATGACTTTCAGCACTAAAAGTTCATAATTTTCAGTGACTACTCTGGTTATACAAAGAAACTCCCCTCACTATCCATGGCTCCAAGCACCGCTAACATAACAAATAACCACAGCATCCTTGGGAGGCAGGTACTCCTCAAACTTACATTCCCTTCTACCAGCGGCACCTGGTCGATCTATAACAAGACTCCATATGACATATATAATAGCACAACTGACCGGCTCGGAAATGAGAGTTCCATAGACGCCGCATCAAAGGGCCCTTCCCACATATTCCATCCCATCCTGGCGATGTCCTTTGGGAGCACAAATGGAACTACAGCTTCCCACCGCCGTGTGCAGGTTCCAAAGGGAGGAAGGCGAGGGTTCCAGTGAAGAGGAATTTTAACAGGAGAGTTGGGAGATTAATATATGACTACAAAGGCTGCAAACGAAGTCGGTAATACCGGCAAGAATCAGTTTCTATACGCCATTTAAAGGAACGGATGCGCCGTAATGCCGCAGAACATAACCTGGCTTTTAGTATTGCGGGAATGAAAGAGGGACTTGGCTATAACGATGCTGAGCTGGTGGCAGGTGGATGGCCCACTCAAGCTTAAAATTCAGCTCTCAGAACACTTTTCGAGGCCTGGTCGAGAACAAGCAGGCTAGGAGATTGAAGTTGACGGCAGGCTTGGGGGGAGGACCCTACAGCTATGCCGATGCTATCTGGTGAAGTCGGTTGCGACGCTGGAATCAATGGAGACATTGAAGATGTAGCCGAAAGTTTCAGCGGCTATGATGACAGGAATGCAGCGATAACTACGGGAGGGAAGAGAAAACCTTGTTGGTGGAGGGCATAATGGTGTTGCATGACTATCTTGCCTGGGCATCATCGGTGGGGGCCAGGAATGAGGGCAAACGGGGTAATTCAATTGCGCAGTATTTTTTTCTTTAAGTTACGAGGAAGCGAAAGTTTGACGGAGTGATAAGATTGCGATTGTTTGAGTCTTCTATTTTTATCATGGGATGCGTTTGCTTTTTTAATGAGGACGCATGTGACTCCTTGTTTCCCTTTTCTCTTCTCTTCTTTTTCTTTTTCTTTTTCTTTTTCTTTTTTTTTTTTTTGCCATGGGTTCATCGTTTTGTGTCGTATTCTATTTGCTCCTCGCAAAACACCCTGCTTTTAGCTCTTGTCTTGTTTTATACATGTGTTTGTTTGTTGGGGCTGCCATGCATAGGGATTGTGGGAATTGGATTATCGGCTAAGAATTTGATAGTTACGGGTATAGAATAAAGGATTTGGGCGAGATCGGAATACTGTATCTACCACGTTGCTATCATGCATTTTCTTTAAACTCTATGGGCTTTCTACATTCCCAATTTCCTGCCTTCCTTTGGATTCTATATTTTTTTGTATGGGTCATGTTTTTTCACTATACTGTGTCTAATTTTTTTTCCTAAGGAACTGTTTCTTCTTGTTCTACCATTTATACCCTTTTTTGAAAATGATGCTGTTTCATCAACAGTTTTCTCTTTTCCTTTTCCTTTTCCTTTTTTTTTTTTCCTTCAAGAGGAAAGGATCGTCTCCCTCAGCATTCTCTTTGCCGGGTGTGTTGAGTTAGGGTTAGAAAGTGGTCTCTAGATATGCTATTGACCAATAAGACTAAGCTATAGGGACCACAAGATTTGATCAAAATTTAGTAGATCTTGGTGATATAGTACTCTCTTGGGAATGATTAAAAATTGATTATGGGTCATCACTCGCAGTCAGGGCTAGGGTTTTTTTTTTTCGGAGTTCGTCAAGTTAAGCTTTCTGATTTTATGATCTTTACATGGGTGAATATAGTTAATAAAGACACTGGCCTAGCAGGCCATCGATGTTTTGCCATGATAGGCTTGGGATACCATGCCCTCTTTCGAAACTGTTATGCTGCTGGTTGAAAATTTTGTTTACGCAAGATGAGCATCAGATATAGGTTCTCAATCTGTGGATTGTGTAAGCAATAACTTGTTGCAGAGGTCAGGAGGAGAGGAAAGTATTTTCCATAGAGTGGGTTAGGCGGTGAGCAAAGAACTTGCTGGAAATGGCGAATGGTGGGAGGAGGGAGGGAGGAGTGTTTATCTCAGAGCACTGCGTTACAGCGTGGCGGGACTTCCTATAGCCGCCGGAGTTGGCTGCTGTAACATTTTTCTCGGTTTTGATTGCTTTTGGTCCTCAAGCAGAAGCATCTCCATTATTTTGCTCTCTCGATCACGGTAACTGTTTCCACAGACTTTTGATCGAGGAAGTTTATCTGTTTTTAATCGAACTCCACTTTGCCATTTCTATTGATCTCATTCCTCTTTCCAATTTCACAAAGAATTTTGTGTGTCTGATTAAACATTTAGCAAGATCTCAGAGCGTTGAAGGATTCGAAAAAAAAAAAAAAAAAACTCCCTATAGCATTTGCATCATGCATTATTTCTACCGTTTTAGAGGTTTGCATCTCCCATTTTATATTTTCTTTTAAGGTCTGTGTTCTTTTTCTGTGTTCTGTTCTTTCGCTCTATGCTCTCTGCTCTTTCGTCATTACTACTATTATTTGGTGAGTAGATACATGTACCTGTATTCTGCACGGCGAGATAAAAAGGTACTTTCCTTGGACGCAATTCTGCTTTGCTGATTTGTAATGACATTTGTAGCGCCTTTTTTTGTTTTCCTTTTCTTTTTCTTTTTCTTTTTCTTTTCAGTACTCCAGTCTTAGTTTCTATTATGTATACCACCAACTGTGCTGTTTACTCCTTGTAAGATAGGATATGCTAGATAGGGTGTTACTTTAGTAAGTGTTTAAGTCAGGCTTTATATTGTGCTAAGCACTTGAATATAGTAAGCTCAACTATTTTCAGGTTGCTAAAAAAAAATTTTCCCTCAGAGGGAGAGATTCGCCACCCTTAACTTTTCCCCCGCCACGAATACTGATACACGTTTAGATGATGATATGGTTTTGAAAACAGGTAAGATAAACCACAGGTGTTAGTAGTTTTGACGGAAATTTAGTGCAGCATGGTGATATAGTTGACTCTTGGGATTGATTGAAATGGATCATTGCGGAATAGGGTTAGGGTTTTCGGAGTCCGTCAAGGAGTGGAAACAACTAGATATGGGATCCTTTTGATAACAGCACAAAGGTACTGGAAATGATAGACAAGCTCGCGCAATGAAGTGGGAGGGTCAGTCCGGGCACCTGTGTAGCCAAGAAAATTTGTTGTTAAGACGCTTCTTCTCTGTATCATCATTCCTCACTCTTCGCTCTCACGCAAAGACATCACCACTCTTGCTCTCTTGCCAATCTTTCCTTTCCTCGCGCAAGGACAACTTGCTCCCTGCAGATTTTGCTTCGTGAGAAATTGATTGTTTTCAAATTTTGTCAACAAATACGCTCGTTTTTCTACTACTCTGCTGCCGTTTTTCTTGAGATTCTCTGCTTTTGCATACACTAGTTTTTTTTTTTTTTTTTTTCAGTAGTCTTAAAGTACTGGAAACTCGGGCAATCGCCTTCAACGATTCAAGCAAGCACATGAATAGCATCTTTTATATATTTTCCTCCTTTTTCCCAATACCCCTTTCTCCTTCCTCTTCTCCTTCATTCCCCCATCTACTTATTCCTAGGACCACCTCCTCCTCCACCCCCTCCTCCACCTCCACCCCCTTACTCATTATGCCTTCCTATCTCCTCCCTCCTCCCTATCTCTCCACCTCCGCCTCCACCTTCTCCTCGCCCGGGATGCCGCAATGTTGTACCCATGCTTTTTCTACTGCCCGTCCACGCCCTTCACCAACCCTCCACTCCACTGCCATATATTTTACCTGGCCTGCCGTTCCAGAAAAACAACTATCACTCCCAATAGCTTGTAGTACTTAGAGTTCATCACCCGCTTTTCCCAGCGACTATTGTGTTGGGGTTGGAGTACCCAGTCTCATCATCCATTGCTCTAACCACTGCTAACGTACGGGAGTCAGATACCCACCAAGTTTCACATTCCCTTCCACCGGCTGTATTTGATCGATCTACGATAACGTTTCCTACGACATCTACAGCAACATGCGGCCAACCGACTCGGAATTGATAGTTCCACAAATGCCGTATCAAAGGGCCCTCCCCACATATCCCGTCCCCATTCCGGCGATGATCTGTGAGAGACCAGACGAAACCACGTCACTACTGTCGCAGGAAGAGATCAGATCGTATTGGACTATCGGTAATGAGAATAACCCATCGTTGTCGTGCATTGATACCAGGGGGAGGAAGGAAGGGGAGGTTCCAGTGAAGGGAAACTTTAATACAAGGACTTGGGAGACTAGGGCTGCGAGGGCTGCAGCAGCAAAGGAAGGCGATGATACCAACGGCAAGAGTGCACGTTTCAGGGCTGTCGGAGAAAAAAGAGTGAACTTTAATGCTACCGAACGTAACCTAGCTCCTAGTGTTAAGAGAATGAAGGAAGAATTTGGCCGCAATGCTGCTGTACCGGCAGGCGGGTGGCCCACTCAAGCTTGCAATTGGCTTGGAGGACACTCCTTTGAGCCTGCGGCCGAGATCTGGGGGGCTAGGAATTTGAGGTTAATGACGGAACCGAAGGCTGCGCTTAGGCTGGGAGAAGGGATTCGAAATGAAAATCGTGCAACTTTGCCGGTGCCGCCTGGTGGAGTCCGTCGCAACACTGACCATGCTATCAATTGAGGCATGGGAAATATGACCGGAGGCTTCACCGGTGGTTACGAAGGTGAAAGTGCCGCAACGGGTACCAAAGGAAAGAGAAGGCCTTTGTCGGCGGAGGACAAAATGAGACTGCATGAGTTTCTTGCCCGGACACTCGTTGAGTGGGAAGCGGGATCGTAAATTGAGTAACCCAAGTGCGGAGAATTTTTGATCAGAGTAAATTTCCATAACAAAGGAATCAAAGTTTGGTTTAATGAGTTTTGCTGATGAGGTGATAGGGTTGCGATTGTTTTGGTTTTCTATTTCTGCCATGGGATGCGTTGTCTGTTTTTGGTGGGTAGTATGCAAATTTCTTGTTTCTCTCCTTTTGTTCTTCTTTTATATATATACATATATATCACGGGGTTAGTTTTTGTGGGTTATATTCCCTCCTTATTAAATACCATGTGTTATTTCTTGTTTTTTATCTGCCATTGTCTCTAGGGAGTTTTAATGCAAGGTGTTGCGGGAGCTAGATTATCGACGTAGAATTTAGCGGTTGTAGGTATAGCGTTTGGGGGTTAGAGTGTAGTTGAAATACTAGGATACAGTCGTGATTATTAATGTACCTAGTACATTGCTATCATATGTTTTCTTTGTCATTTTTGCATTCTCCATCTTTCTCTTTGATTTTGAGGTCTTTTTTGTTTTGCCTCGGTTCTGTCCTTCTTTATACCCTATCTCTTTTCTTTTCTTTTCCCCGGGCTGGTTTGTAATGATGTTTCGAGCGCTTTTTTTGAGTAATTTTTTTAGTATTTTTTTTTTTTGAGTATTCCATTTTTTTTTCTCAGAGGAAGAGTATCAGGCTTTTCTTTTCCAGACATGTTGTTTCATAATTAGAAGATAGTGGCCCCATGATGAGTTTTTGATTACGTGTAAACAAAACCATAGAAAAATTAGATTCGAGCAAAATTTTGTGGAGTATGGTGATATGGTAGACTCGTGGGACGCAGTGAAGATGGATCATGGGACATCACTCGGAATAAGGTTTTTTTTGCAGCCTGTTGAGTCGAGCGTTCTGATTTTATGGGCTGCATGGATAAAGATGGTTAACAAAGATGTTACTATAGGAGGCCATGGATTTTGTGTTATGGACGTGGGATACCATGCTATCATTCGAAATTGTTATCTATGTTGGTTGAGAATTTTACTTATGCGCGATAGGCATCAGATATAAGTCTTCACCCATCGATTATGTAGGCAATGACCTTCTGTGGAGTTCGGAAAGAGTGACAAGAGGTTTTTGCGCAGATAGTTCGGCGGTTGGCGGAGTGCCTGCTGGAAATGGCGGAGCTGGCCCGGTGGGAGGAGGGAGAAAGTGTGCTTGCTAGGGCACTGTCCTGGAGCATGGCGGGTCTTCTTATAGCCGTGAAAAATGTTTACTGGAGCATTTATCGCGATTTTTATTGCTCTTGGTCCTCATGTAGAAGTATCTCCGCTATTATTATGATTATTACTGTATACATTATTCCGTTACTTGGCATTTTCTTGTGCCTCTCTATGGTTTTACATTCTCCTTTTCTATCCTCTCTTGTTTGCTGGGGTCTATTCTCACCTCTTAGGGAGGGGCAGGGGGGAGAGGTTTATATACTCTTCTCATATTTTTCAAATTTTGTTTCTCCAAAAGGAAATATCGCTTCCCTGAGCCTTCATTGCCAGGTATGTTGTTGGACTACAATTAAACACTTTGATCTCAAAATATGTTTTATTGCAGTTGTGCTAAACCACAGAGGCCTTTATATTTTAGAGGAATCCAGCAGAACTTGGAGATATGATTATCTTGTAGGAAGGGTCGGGAATAGATAATGGGCTATCACTCGGGGTTGATGAGGTCGCCTGCTAAGGCGTTCTGGTTCTACGATTGATGCAGATTATCATTCTCCATTTCAAAACCGTTACACTGCTTAAAGGTTATATGACATGATGTCAGATATAAATCCTGGCTTAAGAAGTTGTGTAGGTAACAACTTGCTGTGGAGGTTTGAAGGAGCGGAGATAAGAATTTGCTATGCAGCTGGTTGAGTGATTGGCAGAGAACTTGCTGGAAATGGTAAACTAGCTGGCTCCGGGGAATGGGGGTACTCATTCCAGGGTGCTGTCCCGGTGTGTGGTCGGTCTTACCATAGCCACAAGCATCCGCTACTAGAGTATATAATACTTCTACCACTTGCTTCTGTTCTTCGTCTTTACATAGAAGCATCTTCGCTATTTCACGGTCGAGGAGTGCACACAGACAACTCGCGTTGTCGCAAAGGGGGAGAATAAATACTATCCTATCAAGAGAATGTTGCATACGATGACCCCGGGCCTGAAACTAAGGTTAGAAGACTACTGCTGCAAATAGTTTAAAAGAGAAAGATGAGATGAGTTTGTGTCATTATACTTCTTGGACGATAATTGGGTAGGAAGCTGAGATGGGAACGTACAGAGGTTTCAAGTTAGAAGATATTTGACTGGAGTAAGTTTTTTTTTTTTTTTTTGAGAATACGCAACCGCCATATTGAGCTTCGGAGGCTCATCAAAAGAGGAGCAATGGTATGATTATTTTTTTTTAACTCTTTCTTTCTTTCTTTTACTTTTCTTTTATTTTTCTGTTTCCCCACTTTTTTTTTTTTTTTTTTTTTTTTTTTTTTTTTTTTTTTTTTTTTTTTTTTTTTTTTTTTTTGCACTTATTGCTCTTTTCTTCTGAGCAAAGGAATCACCTCTCGTTGCCGAGTACGCTGAGCGGCCCACGACCTCCACCTTCTTTACTAAGGGTGTGGGGTTACCGTAGTTAAAAGCAGCACTCTTGAGATGTGCTTTTAGTTCTTACTGATCCGAACTACCTAGGCCATAGGATTTGAGACCCAAGTAGGGCATGGCGAAATAGTGGTCTCATATAATAAAAATTTGTATTCTCCTTCTAGTTAGGGCTAATATCTTCTGAGCCCAATTCTAGCGAAGCCCAATTTTATAACATATTTTGGAAGAAGTGAAATTTAGCTAGAAAAAAAGAGAAAGTGTACTAAGCCTTTTGAAGCCTGTTGCACAACTTTGATTGATGAATTTCACTTTTAAGGAAATCCTACTTTCCCGTCAAGTACTTTAATGGATGTCAATTGTAAGTTCTGCTAGCCCAAGAGAAAAACATATCAATTTTGCGATGGACTCAATATACCAATACCACTCTGTTTTTTTTTTTTTTTTTTTTTTTTTTTTTGAAACCGTTACGTTGCGGCCCGGGGATTTTATTTATGAGCGCTGGACATCAGGTATAACTGCTCACTGCCGAATTTGGAGCTCGGAAAGCGCTGCGAGATCCTACGTACAGTAGCATAAGCAGGCTGCACTACTGATCAAGTAACCGTAGTGAAGTTATGAGAAATAGCGAGTGAGCAGGCAGTAGAGGAGGAAGGCCATTCCGACACGCTGTCCTGGCACCAGGTGGGCCTTCCTTATACCCACGAAAATTTACTGCTGGAGCACTTCTTCTCACCACCGCTCTTCACTTTCAAGCGGAGAAATCACCAATCTTTGCTCTCTTATCGTTTTTTCTATTCCTGCTCCCCTCCCTTTCCCCAATATTTAGCCAGTAGTTTTCAAAACTATAAGTAAATACTCTCGTTTTTTTTTTTTTTTTTTTTTTGAATAGTTTCAAGGCACTGGAAAACTTGGACAATCGTTTCCAACGATTCAAGTACTTCCCAGCCTCTTTATAACTTTCCTTCCTCTTTTCCGATACTTCTCTCTTCCATCCCCATCAATTCTCACAAATCTCCATTTCTACCTCAGCCTCCTTGCCAGTATACTGCAACATCATACCAACACATTTTATTTCTAGGCTCATCCATCGCTAGTCGTCTACTTTGCTGCTGTTTGCCTAGCCCCCTGCTCCAGAAAACAATTACTGCCCTCCATGACTCCCAACACTGATAGTTCATCAAGTGAATTTTTGCCGATTATTCTGGTAAGTAGCCATCTCATCATCCATTGCTCCAATCACTGCTAACGTCCCAAATAACTATAGGATTTTTGAAAGATAGATACTCCTTAATTCCTACCTGTGGGGGTATCTGGTCATCCTACGACAAGAGTCCCAACAACGAGAGTCCCTATGACAAGTGGCCTTACGGCAAGAGTTCCGGCGACGCCTACAATGGCGTGCGGCTGGCTGACTCGGAACTGAGAATACCTGAGATGCAGTATAAAAGGCTTCTTCCGGTTTATTCCATCCCCTTCTCCGGAGTGTTTTTCGAGAGCGCCGATGGAACATCACAGGTGCTACCACCTGAACAGAAAAAATACAGAATCACTAGTGGTGAAACCATTTTATCGTCTCCATGCGAGGATGCTAAGAGAAAAAAGAAAGTTAGAGTTCCGGTGAAGAGGAACTTTAACAAGAAGACTGGTGGTACTAGGGCTGCTAATGCTACCGCTGGAAACAAACATGAAAGCATCGACGAGCAGCACCAGACTTTTGAGATGCCGGGAGAGAAAGGGGGTTTCAACCGCAATGTTGCTAGGCTTGCAGTAGGTAGATTGCCGAACAACGCTCAAAATTTGCTTGGGGGACTCTGCTTCGAGGCCGAGAGCGAGCAGGCGAGAAAATTGAGGTTGAAGGTGGAGTTGAAGGCTGTGCTTGGGATAGGAGGAGTTCAAAAAGAAGATCGTTCAACTATGCCTATGCAAACGGCCGGGGTCTGTCATGATGCGGAATTCAAGGGAAACGTCGGAAGCATTGCCGAAGCCTTCAGTAGCGGTTATGACGGCAGGAACGCAGAGATGGGTGGGGAACTAAAGAGAAAGCCTTTGTCAGCGGAAGATAGAATGAGCTTGTATGAGTATCTGGCTTTCACCATCATTGGAAAGGAAGCGGATATCATGCGGGGAACTTTAAGATAGAAATATGTTAAACTGGAGTAAGTTTTTTGAGAAAGAGGGCACGGAAGTGGGGTGGGTATGATTCGCTAACGGAGTTGTTGTGGTAGGACTGTAATGTTTTGAGCTTTATACTTTTGTATTTGAGGCTTTTCTTTTTCTTCTTTTTCTTCCTTTATTTTTTTAATACTGGGAATCTTGTTATTTTCTAGATTATCTTTTTTTGATAAGGGGCTTTGTGTTTTGTTGACTTTCTGTATTTCGATATACCCTGAATCACAAATTCCACTCATTGCGTCACCTAGGAGAAGCACCCAATAAGTATAAAACCGTTTGGAGATGAAATAAAACTACACAACTACTCATACAAATGCAAAAAGCTCCAAAAATTTTCTCCAAATATCCTAAATCAAATTTAATGTGATAAGATGGTGAATTTTTTCTATCAATAGTTGCTCTAGGTGACTTGCTTAAATATGTACATGTTTAATTGTGATTTTCCTAGCTCCAGCATTGCTATCTTAGCTTGGAAAAGCAGTGAATGTATTAGAAGTGACACCAATTCAAGAAGAAAGAAAAATTTCTAGCAGCTTGGCTTTTGCTTTATTTTCCCTCAAATGCATATTTTTCCAATTGTTTCTGGCTATGAAGGCATGACTTTAAAATATTTTGCCAAATCAAAATTTAAGTTTATATTGGGGTCTTAAGCAAATCTTTCCTAGTAAAGAATTGAAAAGGAGTATTCCTAGCTAATTTTTTTATGATAATTTTAATTTCTAACTTTTTAAGAAAATGGTAAGTATAGTAAAGATTTATATCTCAGTATTATATAGGTAAAATATGAGTTTGTAAAGTTGATTGACATATTATTAGTTATGAAGATTTTCAGAAAAAAAACAAAAAACAAAAAAAAGGAGGTAATAGAAGAAGATTGATTTAGTTTACAGTAGAGAAAATATCAATTACCTATGAAAAATAATGTTTAATATTTCTATTATAATATTCCTATACTCACATAAATAAAAAAATTTGTAAAGTTATTATATCATCATGTTAAACTGATATTATATATAGTTTAAACATTTTTATATTTTTTGGAACAAATTTTTTTCCTTATTCTATCTGCTCCTGCATATCATATACATTTATTAAATCTATGAAGATGTGTTATTCCTTACTACAAACACTACTCATGTTAATAGGGTATTGTAAAGGACAACTCCTTCAGGGATACAACTGATGCTTAGTCTGTATCAGGGTTTTAGGGTAAATCAGCATGGAAGAGGATACATAACTCTTGAGAGGACTTAAGAGGTGCACATTGAGTGAGGCAATGATGTGCTGAAGGTTTATGGGAATAGCTCTTTATTCCTAAGGTGTATACTTAAGATACTGTGTAAAGAAGAAAGAAAGGAAATACAGGACCATGAGATTTCCTTCTCTTTTATACCATTCACCAAGAGCACTACCTCCCTTCTAGAGCAGTCTCTATAAAACCTGTTTTGTCTACATGATCCTTTTCCATACATCATTCAATCTAAACACTGTTCCCATGACCTCCACAAAGCAGACAGCCAAACATGAGTGACCATATATAACCGAGTGATAATTCATGATTCATAACAAGGAATTCCAAAGAACATTACTGACAATGGGAGACATAAGGCGAATATAACAAGTGGGAAAGTACATGACCATGATTCATTACAGTATCCCCCTCTTTAAGCTGGAACTCCTGTGATAGCTAGGAATACCTCTTCTCTCAGGTGGTTATCTCTTACATTCTCCACTATCTAGCGCAATCTTTCCCTAAGATTTCCAAGCTGGGTATGCAGGGGCATCGGTGGATAATACTGGTACACTATTGACTCACTCTCGACAATCTCTGGTGGTACCTCAGGTAGGTGTTCCTCCTTGATCTCCAGGAGCTGGGGATTGATAGGAACTACTGGCATTGGTGGGGGGGTGTATCTACTAGGACTGGCAGATACTTTTGATATTGGTGCATACTGCCAATAAGGTTTTTCAGGGTCCACCTTAATCACTGGTGAACCAAGGGGTGATATGGGGGAAATAGGTGGAAAGACCTGTTCTTCCCATTACTGGAACCGTTGGTTTGAGGTGAACTACAGTTGTAGAGCATAAAGCGGTGGCTCCTGGGGTTGGGGCTTTTCTTGGGGCGAGACTGGTACCTAACTCTGGTTGGCGATGGTTTTGAGACCTAATGCTAGAGGGTCTTTGAGGGGTTCCTCCTTCACCGTACTATCTTCAGGAGAGGTACAAATTCGTCCATACTAGTCGAAAACAGGAGTGACCATGGTGGGGGATGGGGAAACCTCTGTCATTTCCTCATCTCCATCATAACTTGGGCTTGTTAGGAAAGCGGTGGTAGAACTCATCGATGAGCTCCTGGGAGTGCTCGAGGTGCTAGGAGGGCTCCAATGTAGGCTTAGAGTAGCTGACCTATTTTACAAGGTAGCGAAGAGTGCTACCCTTAAGGCATTTAGAGTCAAGAACACTGTCAACTTCATACTCTCGATCTCCTTCCATGATAATCAGAGGAGGTAGAGGATTTTGATCGCCTGGGACTGGTTTATGTTTGCTTGCTGGTTCTAGTAGAGAGACATAGAAGACTGGATGGATCCTCACAGAGCGAGGAAGCTTAAGTTTATATGCTCGAGTTCCAACTCTTGCTAGAACCTTAAATAGACCAAGTCTTTTGTGATCAAATTTCTTGGATGGCCTCTAAGTGTACAGATTTCTAGCATTCAGCCAAACCTTTTCTCCAACTTCTATCACAGGTGCCAGTTTTCTTAACTGATCTGCCACTTCCTTCTAGCTTACTTGTGCATAAGCAATTTCTACCCTGTATAAGTCATGTACTTCCTGTAGTCTGGTAGTGAGATGCTTGACACTTTTAGGGGTATTTGACCTTCGCCTAAGGTCTATGTCTATCGCAAAGTGTGGGTGGTATCTATAGTTTGCATAGAATGGGCTAACTTTCGTAGTTGCCGATGCTTGGTTGTTATAGCTGAACTCTGCAAGGGGAAGCAGGGATGCCCAGTCATCCTACTGATAATGGCAGTAGATCCACAGATACTGTTCTAGAACTGAGTTCATTCTTTCTGTCTGACCATCTGTCTGAGGGTGGTATGCCGTACTGAGATTGGTTTTAATCTTCAAAACTTTGCACAGGGACTTCTAGAATTCTGAAACAAACTGAGTACCATGATCAGCAGTAATGTCCTTTGGTAACCCATGGTGTTTCCATATGTGATGTAGGTACAGTGTTACTACATCTTCACTTGTTGCTTTTTCTATTGTACAGATGTAGTACACCATTTTGATCAGGTGATCCACTATTACAAGGATTGCATCATATTCCTTGCTTGTTAGCAATCCTACTATAAAGTCTATGGATACTGAATTCCAGGGTTTTTCAGGTATTTCTAGAGGTTTCAAAGTGCCAAAAGGTGCATGTCTGACAGGTTTCGCTCTCATGCATGCTTCGCAATAGCTGATGTATCGGCTGATGTATTTCCGCAATCCTGGCCAAAAATATTTCCTTGTTACCAACTCATATGTTTTGGCTCTTCCTGGATGTCCAGCAGCTATGTGATCATGGTTCTGTCAGAGTAATTCCAGTCTTAGGTCTGGATCATCAGGGATACTGACTAGGTTATTATATAATAACAATCCTTCCCTGATCATGTAATCTGCCAGTTCTGCATATTTCGAAGACTTTTCTCCTTTCTGCAGGGCCTGCAGGATAGACTTTGTAGCAGGGTCCTTATCATAAGTCCTTTTAACTTTTTCTTCGAAATCTTGATTTCTTTCCACTTCTACTATTGCTGAGAGAACATGCATCTCTGGACTCGCTTACAATGCAGGGTCCAAATAGTGGGGTTGGATGATCATCTGTTCCTGATAAGTGAGATGTTCATCCCCTTCCTTCGGAAGATCTCTGGATCTTCTGGTTGAAGAATCAGGTTTTCCTCCCTATTTCCATGGTCGATAGTATATCTGGAAGTTGAACCTTGATAGGAACTCAGACCACCTTGCCTGTCGGCGATTCAACATTCTCTTGGTCATGAAGTATTCCAAGTTCCTGTGATCTGTTATCACCTGAACTAGGAATTTTGAATATGCAATATATCAATCCCACTCCGAAAACATGAGAATGACTGCTAACAGTTCCTTATCATGCATAGGATAGTTGTATTGTGCGGGGTTGAACTTCTTGGAGAAGTATTCCACTGGGTGCAAAACTTGTTTTCCGTCCTCATGCTGGAACTTTTAGGAAAGGATACCTGCTACCACATGATCTGATGTATCTGTTTCCAGAATAACCAGTTTTTCTGAGTCAAAGTATCTCAGAGTTAGTGCTGATGTGAACGCTTCTTTGAGACCTATAAAAGCAGCATTTGCTTCCTTCGTCCATTCAAACTTTTGGTCCTTCTTTAATAACTTTGTGATTGGCGATACTACTCTTGAGTATCCTTTGATGAACCTTCGGTAGAAGTTTGTAAATCCTAGGAACATCTGAATATCCTTTACTGATTTTGGTGCTTCCTATCCAAGTACCACTTCTATCTTCTTGTTGTCCATGGTAATGCCTTCTGGGGAGATGACATATCCAAGGAATTCTATTTTCTCAACATGGAATTTGCACTTCTCAGGTTTGCAATAAACTTTGTTTTCCCCTAGTTTCTTCAGGACTATTTGTACATGGCTAACGTGCTCTTTGAGGTTCTTTGAAAAGATCAATATGTCATCTAGATAGACAACACAGAAAATGTCCAAATGATCTTTCAGGATGTTGTTGATGAATACTTGGAATGTTGCTAGTGCATTTGTGAGACCAAAAGGCATAACTTTGTACTCATAATGACCATATATAGTGCAGAATACAGTATTCCATTCCTCATCTTCTGCAATTCTGACTGAGTTGTACACTTGTCTCAGATATAACTTGGTGTAGATTTTTGCCTCTTTCAACTATTCTAACATTTCCTGGATTAACGGTAATGGATAGTGATTTTTGATTGTGACCTTGTTGAGTCCTCAATAATCCATACACAGGTGGAGTGATCTATCCTTTTTTTTCACAAACAATATAGGTGCGCCAGCTGGAGACTGCGACTCTTGGATGAATCCTTTCGCTAGGTTCTCTTTCAGGTACTTCCTTAGCTCCTGTAGCTGTACCTCTGATAGTCCATAGGTAGGTAACTATGGCAGTTCACCTCCTTCAATCAAGGGAATCTTGTGATCAATTTTCCAATGTGGTGGCAAGGCATCTGCTTCTTTTTTGTTGAAAAGATGTAAACATTCATGGTACTCCCCTGGTACCCACTTCTCTAGCGGTATTGTTTCTGGTGCTTCCCTTCCCTCATTGGATTCCGTAATGCTGATGGCATACAGCTTGCTGTCTTTCTTGGTTGCTATTTTCTTCAAGGGTACTGCTCCAACAGTGGTAATGTTGACCCCACTTCTCCCCTCCCCTTCCAGGAAGGTAAGCTGATTTCTCTTGAAATCCAATTACGCTTGATGGTGTTGTAGCCACTGCAATCCTAACAGGATAGGGCAGTCTGCTAACTTCATGATATAGAATAATACTTGTTCCTTTCTTGGTCTAACCTGGATTTCCACTTTAGTGACCTTGGTGATTTTTCTGCTACTTGCTTGTCTTCCATTGACAACTGTCAAAGTCCTTAGGGTCTCTAACTTTGACATAGTGAAACCATTTCTTTGCGCAAATATTTCATCCATAAATGCGAAACCAGTTGCCCCTGTATCCAATAGGGTTTAACACTCCATAGTGTTATTCAATGTTGCTTGGACTATCAAATGTTCTCCTTCTGAAAACATTTCTGACTTTTCTGTTCTAGCGGCTTTCTAGGTAAGGCTTTTCCCCTGGGTTTTCCTCAGAGCTAGACCACCATCCAGTTCTAACTCTTGGAGTTTCCTGACTGAATTGTAATAGTTGCCACTTTCATGCTAGTGGTCTTTGACTCTTTGCTAGTTTCCTTCTTTGGACAGTTCCTGGTATAATATCCCTCTTTTCTGCAACTAAAACACAATCCTTTGTTTTTGTAGTGATCCCTCTCTTCCTGAGTGATCTTTTCCTTTTCCTGGTGCTTTCCCTTCTAGCGGTGGCTGCTGAACTTGTTCTGTTTTTTGTGGCCTTGCTTCTGCTGTTCCTCTTAGGACTTGCTGGTAGGTTTTTCTTCCTTTTTCGGGATGGACTCAAGTTGACTTTCCAACTGAATACACAGTTGTGTGTATTCTGAGTACATTTTAGGGAGATTTGACTAGTAGGCTAGGGCCTCATGGATTTTCCCTTTCAGTCATTTCTTGAACAGGAGTATCTTTATCCTGTCATCTTTAGGTAGATTGGCATTGCATGCAAGACCATCAAAGTCTGCACAGTACTCAGACACATTCCCCTTTTGTCTGAGGTTTTCCAACTGCCAGTAAGTAGTATTATCCTTGTCTAGATCATCATATGCCTTCCTTAGGGCTTCTTCAAAGGCTGATCATGTTTCTTCAGGTGCTTTTTCATTCTTGGAGTTCTTCAACCTTCTGGCGATGTACCACTTTTGTGTCGGTCCTTTTAGAAATGATGCTGCCCACTTGATCTTATGGCCCTCATCTTTAAATCTATCCCCATTTACCTTAAAGGTGTCTATGCACCTCATAATGAACAGGTCTAGTTAGGTGCGATCCTTTCTATCGAATGCTTGAGGGTCCTTAAGCTTTGCTAGCTTAGGCATTTCTCATATTTATTGTTGCTCTTCTTCCAGTTCTTGTTCTAGGGTATTGATCCTTAGCTGAAGTGTGATCCATTCTTGTCTCAGACTTTCAAGTTGTTCGCTTTCTAGTACCTGTTCTTTTTTGAGGCTTTCAATCAGTTGCTGATCCGTAACTTGCTGTTGTCTTAGGTCCTCGATCTCTTGCTCCTGGTCAACACTGGAATTGTAGTGCTCTCTGATCCATTCTCTGATCCTTTAGTGCTGTAGAACAGCTTAGGTTTTATTGAGGTTGCAGATATCTCACCAGAACTGTAGTTCTCCTATGTTTGGGATAGGATATACCTCTTCTATATCCTCTGGTAGATCTAGGAGCTTCTCATTGGTAGACATTGACTAATGCCGATACCTTTTTGCTGCTAGGAACTTGTCGATACTAGGATCTATGACAGCGAGTAGGAGGATTCTGAGTTTGTCAAGCTGGACTGGGGTGACAGGGTGGTTCTGATGTAGTACAATAATATTATCCTTGTACAGATAGAGAACAATCTTATCTTCACTCTCCTGGTGTACTAGCTGTGTCTGGGAGAATAGTGACTTCAACTACAAGGTTGTCAACCTTAGATTTCCTTAGATGTTCCAGGAATTTGAGGGCGGGGTCCTCCAATTCCTCATCTAGCAGAAAACTTGCTATTACAGCGTCGGTATCTGACCATAGGCACAAGCATAGTACTGGTGCTTTCCCTGGAGCTAGGGTGACTGTTATCACTTGTGGTATCTAGTACTCAGTGGTTGAAGTAGACTCTGTCGTTCTAATGGTCATCACAGCGATAGTCTTTGTAGAATAATCTGTGGATTTGCCTGTCGCAGTTTCTAATACAGAAACCCTTTTTCTACTGTAGCCTGGTTGCCTTCTCAAGTTTTTGTTGCTCCCTAGTTTTGCAGCATAGGTAGTGGTCGATAGGGTTGACTTTACAATGGCAGATGCTGCACTAAACCTTCTGAGCTTTTACCAGTCTCTCAGAAAATACCTTCAGTAATGCTAGTCTCTGTGCGGGCCTAGCCTGGATCTCTAGACTGAAATAGACTCTGTAATTCCTCTTCTGGGGGGTGGGATTTGCAGGTCTTTAGGTTCTTCTGGAGGAAGCAGGTTCTTGTCTTGCAGTAGCCTGGTGATTTCCTCGATAGTGAACTGGGGTTCCTCTCCTTGGAAGTTCCAGTTGACTGGGGATGACATCCAATATTACCTAAACTCTAATGTATCCTCTTCAACAGTGATTTCTTCGAGATACAGTATAGTGTAAAGGACAACTCCTTCAGAGATACAACTGATGCTCAGTCTGTATTAGGGTTTTGGGGTAAATCAGGATGGAAGAGGATACACAACTCTTTAGAGGACTCAAGAGGTGTACATTGAGCAAGGCAATGATGTGCTGAAGGTTTGTGGGAATAGCTCTTTATTCCTAAGGTGTATACTTAAGATACTGCATAAAGAAGAAAGAAAGGAAATACAGGACCGTGAGATTTCCTTCTCTTTTATACCAATTACCAAGAGCACTGCCTCCCTTCTAGAGTAGTCTCTATAAAACCTGTTTTGTCCACATGATCCTTTTCCATACATCATTCAATCTAAACACTGTTCCCATAACCTCCGCAAGGCAGACAGCCAAACATAAGTGACCATACATGACCGAGTGATAATTCATGATTCATAACAAGGAATTCCAAAGAACATTACTGACAACAGGAGATATAAGGAGAATATAACAAGTGGGAAAGTACATGACCATAATTCATTACAGCTATAAACAGGGGGTTTATTAACTAATTAGTCTAGAAAAGCAATATTTTTACAATAGTGATAGGCTTATCTAGTATTCCTGTCCTTTATAATATCCCAATTACATATTATATAGTTTTAAATTCTAACAAGTTGAAAGTATTAAGTATATGAATAGAAATATTATTATATATATGTAAAATTAGTAAGTTTTGGAAAAGACCTTCTATATATTTCTACAGTACTATATAGTATCTATTTGTAAAAAAAAAGATTAAGATTCAGCTGAATTTGTAAAAGTAGTAGTATAAAGGTTAAGTAAGACCTATAAAGTACCTAACTACCTCTACCAGTTGCAGATAAATAAATGGCCTAAATGGGAAGAACTATTATATATTGTTTTCTACATATATATTATTTAAACTATCTAATATCTACTACATAAATAGTTCTTTTGTAGGATAAATTTACCTATTATTCTAATATCATAACCATGACCTACTGATGTAAATTTATATTCTAAAACTTTAATGCTAGTGTAAAAATATTTTTTTTTTGTATTTAATTTACATATATATATTATTGTTTGTTTAGCAGGAGTAGTAGTTATAGTTAAGTAATAAGAATAAAGTCTTGCCTTCCTCTGAATGAGATTATTAGTAAATGTATTGAGGATAAATAATTTTTTTGATACATGTAGCATAGTTCTATTCATAAGATAAAGAAAAGTAATAAATTAAATAGTAGGTGTATTTATTAGATACTAATGGTTTAGTAGTAAAAAAATTTGTAGTAGTAGGTATAAGATAAATGTTGTTAATTAAATTGGCTGAAAGTTATGTATGAAGTGAAATATTGGTAAAAATTATTTGCAAATATTTTCTTGCAAATCATATACTTAGAATTTTATGCAGACCTACTCTGGAAACCTATCCTAAGAATGGTACAAAAGCCTGTGTAGGTAATCCTGTCTACCTAAAACTCAAAATAATTGTTAGTATAACTTAAGTGGTAAAAGATAAAATAAAAAATAAACGAAACTTGAAATTACTTGGATTGTTTAAGAAAAATTTCAACACAAGTTAAGAAAGTATCTCACACTGTATGAAAAGAAGAAAATTTTAGAAATACCTTGAGGGATTAGTATTCAAGTTGTTGATGAAACTAGGTCATCCATTGGAAATACAAAGTGCTGTGAAAGTGAAGTGGAGAAGAGTTATAACAAGTTATAGGAGAAAGTGGCATACAGGATAGTATTCTGGCATATGCGCCAAGTAACATGCTCTAATATGCCCTGTAGAAACAAGTCTTAGGGTTATGCACACACAAAAACTCAATCAAAATCTTATTCAATTCTCATCCAATCCTCTCATTTCATCATCCAAAGGACTTAGCACAGCATTAGCTCCTAGGAATTTTCTGTCACCCTTTCGCTGCCCGTGTAATCCATTTTCCTACTAATTTCCGGCTGGCAGAATCAACTCCAATTTTACATGAGTTTGAAAGCGTATTTTTGCTCGAATTAAATTTTGCGCTCAGTGTTTTTATCATTCTCAAAATCAACCAGAACACCGAGCCCCGATCCTTCAATTTTGTTACACGTAAATAAACTTAATATAGCTCTAGAAGGCACATCTCTCCTCTATCTTGCCTACTCCGTTGTTATGGTCAATCCACTCAAATCCTTGCCGCCTACTTCCTCATCCAGCTTGTTCAGCAGCTGCGAATCTAATACCTCGAGAGCATTCACCAATGAACATATCTGTAATCCCAGTTTCTTGAAATACCCATTTATCACAATGAAAAATAGATCACCGACCGCCACTCGGTCAATGTTTAGGGCCGTTAGAGGCTAGAGTTGAGAGAGCAGTTGCGATGCTATACAAGCAAAAATGTTTAACAATTCTGTTCATTTGTGAGAGCAATTCATTAACTATTGCCTTGGGATCGGGACAACAATTTGTTTTCGAAATTTTACGTTGCTGCTTGGAGATTTTGTTTATGAATGCTGAACGTCAAACATGACTCTACTCACGAAATGTATTCTAAATGTGGAAAAGCGCTACGAGACCCTATTGACAACGGAATAAAGGAAGTTATGTTACTGATCAAGATCGAGTAGTGGTAACGAACGTGGTGGAGATGACAAGCAGACTGGTACAATTGAGGAGGGGAGTTGTGCCAGGACTTTCTTGCCACCTCTGGAGGATCTCCGAAAAATTAGATGCTGAGCCTTTCTTCTCCTTACCACAAATCTTCACTCTTCGCCCACACATGCAGAGATATCAGTACTATTCGCTCTCTTGTCGATCCTTCCTCGCGTATAAACCATTTGCTTCCTACAGACGTATTTCTTGGTGAGAAATTAATTTTTTTTTTTTTTTTTTTCCATAGATCTTCTTTCAGTAGATTTTGCTATTTTTTGCGCATACTAGTTTTCGTGTGTTGTTTGAAAGCACTGAGGAGTTTGGGCAATCGTCTCCAACGATTCAAGTACTTCCACAGTTTCATTTATACATCCTCCTACTCTATCCCAATACTCCTTCCCCTTTCATCCCCCCTCCTCCTCCACTCAAATATCCGTTTTCTCGGCTGCTCACCCAGAATACCATAATGTCATATCCATACGTTTTTTGCTTCGCGTTCACCCCGACATCCCTCCCCCACTCCACTACTATTTTTCCTGGCCTCCGGTCCCCGAAAAACAAGCACCACTCATTTCTCCTGGAACTGGAGCCTCATCACCAGACTATTCTGGGATTTTAAGGTAACCGGTCTTACTATCCATTACTCTAACACTACTAACGCAAAAATAACCACAGCGTTCTTGAGAGGCAGATACTCCTTCACATTCCTTTCCAGCGACGGTATCTGGTCGATCTACAACTTGACTCCCTACGACATCTACAATGGCGCGCGGCTAACCAATTCGGAGGAAATTGAGAGTTCCGCAGACGCCGTATCAAAAGGGCCCCTCCAACATATGCCATTCCATTCCCGGGATGTTTCTTGAGAGCCCGGATGGAATCACACTGCTACCGTCGCTGAAAAGGGATCGTATGGGACTATTAGCAATGAGGACAGCCTGTTGTCACAGTGCGTAGATGCCAAAGGGAGGAAGTAGGCGAGAGTTCAAGTGAAGAAGAACTTTAACAGAATAACTTGGTATTGGAATTGTGAGGGCTGCTCCGCAATGGAATTCGGTAATACAGGCGATATGAATCAACTCTTTGGTACCATTTGGGGAAAAAAAAAACAGTGGATAATAATTCCTCTGAACGTAACCTGACTCCTATTGCCACAGAAATGAAGGAGAGACCTGGTTACAATGCTATTGAGCAGGCGGGTGATCGTGGCCTACTCAAACCCAAATTGGCTCGGAGGATGCCAATCCAAAGCTGCAGCTGGGAAGAAGGAGACTAGAGGATTGGGGTTGACGGCAAAACTGATGTTTACACTTGAAACGAAGAAAGTTCGAAAAGAGAGTTGTGAAACTATGCTGTCTAGTGAAGTCGATCCGACGCTGGATTAATGAAGACATGAGAAATGTATCCGAATGCTTCAGCAGCGCCTATGATGGCAGGAATGCAGCAGTGGATGGAGGAGGAAAGAGAAGGCCTTTATCGATATGTTGCATGACTATCTTGTCCAGACTATCATTGGGCGGGAAGCGGCAATAAGGGCAAACGGGCTATTATTTTAAGGGTGTCCGATTTTTAATCTGAAAAAGTTTTAAGAAAACAAAAGTTTTATTTGCCTGATTTTCTGACTGAGTGAAAGGATGGCGATTGTTTTTTTGTTTTGTTTTTTCGTTCTTTGGGTTTACATCCTCCCTTTTCTGAATTCTTTTGTGGTTTATTCTTTCGCCTTCCCCCCACCCTTTCCACCAATTACACCTGTCTACTCTTTCTGAGGAACTATCTGTTTTTGCTGGTTGAAAAATTTGTTTAAGATTAGCATCAGATATTAGTCTTCACTCTGTGAATTATGTAGGCAATAACCTGCTGTGGAGTTCTGAAGGGGGTACGGTCGCAAGGGATTTTCGCAAAGATGGCTCAGCAGTTGGCGGAAGGTTTGCTGGAAATGGCGGAACCAGCCCGGTGGGAAGAGGGGGGCGGAGGGCTTATGCCGGGGTAATGTCCTGGAGCATGGTAGGTCTTATATCTGTGAAAATTGGCTACTAGGCTATTCCTTTCGACCGTCATTGTTCTTGGTCGTCAAGCAGAAGAATCTCCGCTATTTTTCTTTCTCGATCATCCATAAAAGTTTCCGCAGGGTTTCGATCGAAAGCATGTTTTCTCTCTCCGATTAAATCTTCCAACCGTTCTCATGGCCCCATTCCCTCCCTCCAATTTCGCAAAGAGTATTTTGTATCTGGAGAGCCTCCATCAGAATCTCGTAGCGCTAAAGAACTTGAAAATTGTTTTAAACTATTCGGGCGCTTGCTTGTTTAGTTCCTCGGGCTCTCTACCCCACTCTTGTAACCCCACACTTGTAACTCCCTACCTTTAATTTTCCCCATCCATTGCTACCTTAGCTGTAGGTGGTGATCACGAAGATGATGTTTATTCTCTGCTACAGACCCTTCCTATATACAGCCCAACACCGAGTGAGCCAAGGCACGCGTGAAGACCCACACCAGATGTGCCAAGATAGGGTTTATAGCACTACATTAGCTACCTCATTCGACTTACTCTCACGTACGAACACGTCTTCTATAGCTAATTCCATCGTCCTCCTATACCTACTCCTCCATTATATCCGTTTTCCATGTCCATCTCTTCGGGTACAGTGGGTTACAGTCCCATAATTCGCAGCATCATCGGCTCTTTATCTAACTTTATTCACTATTTCAGTAATTTATTCCTATGGCTACCCCCTTCTCTAATCAATTCTAATAACAGAAAATAAATTTCCTTCAATGGCGATACAGTTCAGGTCCGACTCCAACATCGGCTTATAACCTGAGAGCTTGGAGATTTGGAAATTCTTCCAGAGCTCGGTGTTAAACATCTATTTTTGTGCCAAGCCCACAAATTAAATTCGGCGATTGAAGTTCTGACAACGCTGCCCGAGAGCCTTCCACAAGTGTACGGTGGGCCTATAGCGACGATTTATCTCCAGAGCCCAGATTGCTTATGCTGCTATCACTGGATAAAAGGAGGTGTGAGGACTCAGGACGGAGTGTCAGCAGTTAGCTTGTAATTGTGCTGGTGCCAAAGGAGGAGAGAGAATGATCCTGCCAAGACGAATTGGGATACATGTAGAAGGATCTCGATGGTTAGGGCTAGACTGCTGCTACAAAGACTTTTCCAGCAGAAAGCAAGACATGATTGCATAAGTATCTTCCCCAGATGCAAATAGGTAACCAAGGAGACGGGAGTGTAATGGAGATTTCAGAAAGATATTTGACTAGAGTAAGTATATTTTTTTTATCCGTAAAAGTACGGCAGTCTAATTATACATATAGAAAAGTACAGAAATTCATTTTACAATAGCTCTTTATCGCAACGACCGAAGATTGTATAGAATCATATTACCTGAAACGGTATAGCCTCGGG